>ML417667.1:5143-15714 GCA_005239525.1 Nicotiana knightiana
ACATGGAGCATTATGTATAACGGAAAGTCTCGTCATATACGACGAAGTCATAAAACCGTTAGACAACTACTCTCTAATGGAATTATCACTATTGATTATGTCAGATCAAAGGATAATGTGGCAGATCCACTTACAAAAGGCCTAACTAGAGAGGGAGTTGAGAAATCATCTAAGGGAATGGGACTATGGCCGAGGACAAGTCATCATGGCGGTAACTCTACCTAGAATTTTGTATATTCCGAGATCTAGGTTCAAGGATCTCAAACAAAGTTGTGATTTACCGGTTCAACATTGTCAAAGTAAAAACTTTGGTCCTTACTCGTGATGAAGACAATGTTCAGTAACAAGGATAGAACTTTACACGTTCTTTAATGATTATCTATGTTTGATGTGGTGTCAATCTAAAGGATTACACGTTTAGGAATCACCCATGTAAGTGTGAAGTGGAAGCCGCTTCAATGAGAATTCTGTAAGGCTAATTTTCTGCGCACTTATGAAACCAGGCGGTGTTCATGGCTGAAACGAACACAACACTGAGAACCAAAAGACGCTTAAGGGTTGGTTGTGTGACATATGATTGTCTAGGTATACACTAAAGTTCGACGGTTCAAAGATATCAAATCTATCTATTGACCGAGTACATCCGACATATGTTCACTCGAAATTTCAAAGGGAAACCTACTTATCCAGATGCATTTAATCCTTACTTGCAAATCACACAGGTTTTATCTATGATCATTCTTGTTACAGCCATTCCCATTCATGTAGGGGATTGTTGGACTCTAAGCCATTGGGCTTTAAAGACAAGGAGTGTGAATCGAAAAATGGTGGAAAATAAAATAGAGGGAAATGAAAATTTGAATCAAGTGAGCCTTGTCATGAACTTTGTACCATATTGGTGAAAGACAACTACACTTATGTGTATAAATATAGGATCACTTCTTAGAGCTCTTAAAAGGAGTAGAAGAGAATTAACCCTCGCGCCGTCGTCGTCGCTCGGCTCGGCTTCGGCTTTGGCTTTGGATTTGGATTTGGATTTGGATTTGTCAAATGATCGATCGATAAGATTATTTTTTTGGACAAAATTTATTTAATTATTTATTTACGAATTAATTAAGTGCGAGTCAGTTCATTAACGGAACTAACTGGAATGTATAATCCAAAACGCTGAACGCTGCATTTCCCTTCTGAACAGACACCTCTTCCTGAACAGACATCACACCTCTTCCGACAATTGCCTATAAATTCCGAAGCATGGCTTCCTTTTCACTCACTGAAAATCGAGAATTTCTCTCTGAAAAGTACTGCATTCTACTTCGCAGACTCTCTCTCAAATTCGTAAGTGTGATTGCTCCGTTCTTTGAGTTCGTTGGTATCCTTCAGTTTATATTGCCACTGTTGCAGGAAGGTTTATTCCGTTTCATCCTAGGAGGATTTAATCCATTACCTTGGAAACTTGTGAGGGGGTTAAAATTTCTTAAGGACGCACAAGAAAATTATGGACTCAGAATATTTCTTATCGTTTACAGATTTTCTGTTTCTTCTAATAGTTTTCTACTTTCTTTTTTAACACAGTATCGACAACAAGCTTAAGGAATTTTAAATTAACATTTCTGTGTTGAAATTTATATTGAACTTTTATCTATATTTTGTATACTGGTTTGGAGACTAAAGCCTTTGTGTTTTCTACTCCAATAACTGTTCTATCCGGTTTAAAGTATATCAAAACTTTACCGGAATAATAAACGTACGGGTTTGAAGTATATAAAAACTTCACCATTGTTACGTGTTGTATGTTTGGTTTGGTATTCAGTTTGAAAATATCAAAACTTCACTGATTTTACAAAGTTCTGTTTGTTTCCAACTCTACAGAAACATGACGAATGAAAACCAAACTAATGGAAATGCTACTGGAACGGGTGCTTCATCGAGTGCTGCTGCTTCGTCAAGACCAGAACTTACAATGGCACCAGCAGAAAAACCCGTGAAATTTTCCGGTACATACTTCAAATGTTGGCAGATGAAGATGCTATTCTATCTAACTACCCTAAGCCTGCAACGATACATCAAGGAGGATGTTCCAGTCGTGGGAGAAGATACTCCTGAGGTTGAACGATTTGTGGTGATTGAAGCATGGAAACGCTCTGATTTCCTATGCAGAAACTACATTTTAAATTGTTTGGAGGATGGCTTGTATAATGTTTATAGTGTCATGGAAACTTCAAAAGAGTTATGGAACGCTCTTGAGAAAAAGTACAAGACCGAGGATGCTGGACTTAAGAAGTTCGTTGCTGCAAAATTTTTGGAGTTTAAAATGATTGACACCAGGTCGGTCATCACTCAAGTCCAAGAATTACAAGTCATCGTGCATGACCTCCTTGCTGAAGGTATGACCCGAGTCAATAATTTTATTAATAATATTGATAGTGTTATTAATTATAAATTTGTTGCTGAAGGTATGGTCATAAATGAGGCGTTTCAAGTTGCTGCCTTCATTGAAAAGTTACCTCCTTTATGGAAGGACTTTAAGAACTACTTGAAGCACAAGCACAAAGAGATGACACTTGAGGATCTAATTGTTCGTCTAAGGATAGAAGAAGACAACAAAAATGCTGAGAAGAAGTCACGTGGCAACTCGGCAATAATTGGAGCTAACATTGTTGAGGAAGCACCGGGAAATAAAAAGAAAAGAAAAAAGGCATCTGGACCAAAGAATTACCCGAACAAGAAGAAGTTCAGAGGTAGTTGTCACAACTGTGGAAAGCCCGGGCATAAGGCCATATATTGTCGTGCTCCAAAGAAATAGTCACAAAAGAAGAAGAATCAAGCAAATGTGGTAGAAGTGGAGGATGTGTATGCCATGTTGTCTGAATGCAACTTGGTAGGAAATACGAGAGAGTGGTTGATTGATTCTGGAGCCACCCGCCATATTTGTGCAAACAAGGAACTATTTTCTTCTTATGCTCCCGCAGGACCCGACCAAACTCTTTTCATGGGAAATTCATCTACGGTCAAAATTGAGGGAGTTGGCAAGATTGCATTGAAGATGCCATCCAGAAAAATTGTGACTTTAAATCAAGTTCTCCATGTTCTAGAAATTCGCAAAAATTTAGTATCTACATCACTTCTTGCCAAAAATGGATTTAAGTGTGTGTTTGTTTCCAATAGTGTTGTTTTAAGTAAGAATGATCTGTATGTAGGCAAAGGTTACCTGAATGAGGGCCTTTTTAAGCTAAATGTAATAGCTATTCCTATCAATAAAGTTGAAGCTTCTTCTTACTTAGTTGAGTCAAACACTTTATGGCATGCGCGCTTAGGCCACGTCAACTTCAAAACATTACGGAAAATGATTAATTTGGAAGTATTGCCAAAATTTGATTGCATTTACTCAAAATGTCAAATCTGTGTGGAATTAAAGTATGCTAAGCATCCGTATAAGTCTGTCGAAAGGAATTCAAGTCCTTTAGATTTAATTCACACAGATATTTGCGACATGAAGTCAACACCATCTTGTAATGGGAAAAAATACTTCATCACTTTTATTGACGATAGTACGAGATATTGTTATGTTTACCTACTTAGTAGTAAAGATGAAACAATTAATGCATTCAAGCAATACAAGAATGAAGTTGAAACACAACTTAACGAAAAGATCAAAATGATAAGAAGTGATAGAGGTGGCGAATATGAATCTCCTTTTGAACAAATATGTTTGGAAAATGGCATTATTCACCAAACAACTGCCCCGTACTCTCCTCAATCTAACGAAATTGCGGAAAGAAAGAATCGAACATTAAAGGAGATGATGAATGCCTTGTTGATAAGTTCTGGTTTACCACAGAACTTGTGGGGGGAAGCTATACTTACAGCAAATCGAATAATCAACCATGTACCCCATAGTAAAACACAGTCCATCCCATATGAAAAGTGGAAAGGAAGGAAACTCAGCTTGAAATATTTCAAGGTGTGGGGGTGTTTAGTTAAAGTACAGGTTCCTAAGCCCAAAAGGGTGAAGATAGGATCAAAAATGGTTGATTGTGTAATTATTGGATATGTAACCAATAGAAAGGCATATCATTTTCTGGTTCATAAATCAGAAAATCCTGAGATCCATGTTAATACGATAATAGAATCAGACAATGCTGAATTCNAAGTCAAAACGGCCTCGGGAAGAAACAACAGATGGTATTCCTAATGAGGAAAATCCGAGAAGAAGTAAACGGCAAAGGACATCTACTTCATTCGGTCCAGATTTTCTGACTTTCCTGCTAGAAAATGAGCCTCGAACATTCAAGGAAGCAATGTCTTCCTCAGAAGCACAATATTGGAAAGAGGTTGTCAATAGTCAAAGAGCCTTGGAAAGAGGCTGTCAATACCGATTGACCGAGCATATCCGACATATGTTCCCTACGAAAAGTTCAAAGGGAAACCTACTTATCCAGATGCAATTAATCCTTACTTGAAAATCACACAACTTTCATCTATGATCATTCTTGTTACAGCCATTCCCATTCATGTGGAGGATTGTTGGACTTTAAGCCATTGGTATTTAAAGACAAGGAGTGTGAATTGAAAAATGGTGGGAAATAAAATGGAGGAAAATGAAAATTTGAATCAAGTGAGCTTTGCTATGAACTTTGTACCACATTGGTGAAAGACAACTACACTTGTGTGTATAAATATAGGATCACTTCTTAGAGCTATTGAAAGGAGTTGAAGAGAATGAACCCTCGCGCCGTCGTCGTCGCTCGGCTTGGTTTCGGCTTCGGATTTGGATTTGGATTTGGATTTGTCAAATGATCGATAAGATTATTTTTTGGACAAAAGTTATTTAATTAATTATTTAATAATTAATTAAGTTCCAGTCAGTTCATTAACGGAACTAACTGAAATGTATAATCCAAAACGCTCTGCATTTTCCTTCTGAACAGACACCTCTTCCTGAACAGACATCACACCTCTTCCGATAATTGCCTATAAATTCCGAGGCATGGCTTCCTTTTCACTCACTGAAAATCGAGAATTTTCTTCTGAAAAGTACTGCATTCTACTTCGCAGACTCTCTCTCAATATTCGTAAGTGTGATTTTGCTCCGTTCTTTGAGTTTGTTGGTATCCTGCAGTTTGTATTGCCACTGTTGCAGGAAGGTTTATTCCGTTTCATCCTGGGAGGGTTTAATCCATTACCTTAGCAATTTGTGAGGGGGTTAAAATTCCTTAAGGACGCACAAGGAAATTGTGGACTCGAAATATTTCTTATCGTTTACAGATTTTCTGTTTCTTCTAACAGTTTTCTAATTTCTGTTTTAACACAGTATCGACAACATAAGGATCTTTATTGTTAACTTGAAAGTGGAGACCAAGTTTACAAGGAAGTAGAGTTATATTTGAAGTTTATTTTAAAGAAATAAATATATTGTTCTTATACTTCATTTATTTTCTAGAGTTAGAAGATCTCTTATAGTTTTCTTGTTTATTTCTAGCTCTTGCTGCTAATGTGTGTCTATATATACTTTGAGATTGTCTTCTTACAGATATGGATGGCAATGGGGCGAGACGGGTACGGGGCGGGACATGTTTTGTTTGATGATGGGCGGGGTGGGGCGGGGCNCCCACCTCGCCGCTACGCCTCGCCCCATTGCCATACTAGCATATTTGAGCACCTATATTAAAAATTTTGAGATAGAACAAAGCAATAAGCAAATTGTGAGAGAAGAGAGAGAGAAAAAACTTAAGAAGCAAGCCTTGAGCGTTTTGCTATAATCAGAATAATTATAGGCAGTCAAGTGGCTAGGACTTGATCACTTATATTACAAAGTGTTTTTTAACTTGAAATTGCTCATTGTTTTAGTGAAGTTTTATTGAGAGAAATTTCAGAGGTGGATCGTGATTTTTGCTCATTTGAGCAAGGAGGTTTTTCACGTAAAAATTTTGTCTTATTTATTTTTTCTATTATTTTTATAGCAGTAATTAAAACCAGTACGTAGAACCAGTTCCTTCTACTAAAATTTTGTAGACTATAACTAAAATTAGACAAGATTCTAGTGTCTAAGTAGTAGTGTAAATATATGACTATCAAGGTTTAATAACCGTATAATAGAAAAAGTATTTATGTAAACTACTATTACCTCTCTCTTAACTGCCATTTATCTCTCTCTTAAAAAGCAATATATACTTCTTCTTTCAAAAAAAAAAAGAAAAATATTAAACAGTTTGTTTAAATAATTATATTTGTAACCAAAAACTATCATTTATCTCTCCTGAACCATCTTACTTAATTAATCGTACACTTAATTAAAAAATTCTAATAGAAGCAAACCATATGTTTATTGTTTAGATATTAATTTTGCTTTCTAAAAAGTAGAGAGAGAAAACAAAACTCAAATTTACCTACTTGAATACGCTATCAACTTAGGACCCGTTTGGCAAATTTTGTCAAAATAAATTTAGGTTTTATTTGGCAAACATTTATTTGGCCATAGATTTTGTCTATATTTTGACAAAATTCCATAGCTAGTTTTGAGCAAAATCCCTAATAATACACATGTTTTTCCAAAATATATTTGGAAAATATGTTTTAAAAACGTATGTCCAAACACATTTTCATCTTCAAGCCAAACTTCACCAAAAATAAATTTTTCAAAATAAATTTAAAAATTTATGGTCAAACGCGAGCTTACATTCATTCTTTATTTTAATTATTAGACACAATCCAACCATGACATGGTGAGCTCGCACTTTCTGTATTAATAGCAACGTAACTGGGTCTCCCAGACCAATCAAGATCACTCATTCACTTACCTCACATGGAGTTGTGTAAGTTTGAGATCACGTTACAAATTTTCACCTACAATTACAAAATGTCATCTTATTATCAAGGAACTTTTATGTCCAAATTCAATGGTACAGTAATAAAGAAAATAGATCTTGGGCCTAATTTAACTTCAAAAATTAATTCAAGAGGCAATAATATCTAAAGTTATATAAAGAGCATTTCCAACCGATGTGGAATATCTAACACCCTCCTGCATGCCGGGCATGACTACTAGAACATGTACAATATAAAATGAGGGCTCAATATCGAGTAATAATAAATTCGGATGAGCTTTGCGCTGTTATCATGATAAGAAAATAAATCTTAGGCCGAACTTAGTCCCAAAACTTAGTTCAAGAAGTGAGAATTATCCCAAAATCATATACCCATGTATACTTCCATTCCATCCGATGTGAAATACACTACAAGAAATCCGGAAAAAGGCGACCACAAAAAGCGATCAAAGTTGGTCGCTTATTGGCCAAATAGCGACGAAATAGCGACCACAATGGGCTGGTCGATATTAAGCTGGTCCCTTTAGCTTAGGGACCAAAGTTGGTCGCTAATTAGCGACCAACGTTGGTCTTTAAGGTAAAAGGACCAAATATTCCTGTAAAGAAAGTAGCGACCAACGTTGGTCGCTATATTATTTTAATAAAATAAATTTGGCGACCAACATTGGTCTCCACATGTAAATTACGTTTTTATTTATTTATTAATCATAAAAAGCGACCAACTTCGGTCTGTAAAGAAAATATTGTATTTTAAAATCTGGAAAATAGAGACCAAAGTTGGTCGCTTTATTATTAATTTTTATATATTTTTTAAAAAATAAGCGACCAAAATTGGTCGCCAACTGCAATAATTAATTTTTTTAATTATAAGCGACCAACTTTGGTCGCCATATTTTCAGAAATTATTTTTAAAAAAAAATTGAATAGCAACCAAAGTTGGTCGCTTTTTGAGAAATCTGGGTTAAATGGCGACCAAGGTTGGTCGCTATTGCCCAGAAAATTATTTTTTTAAGCAAAAAACGACCAACTAGATACCAAAGTTGGTCGCTTTTCTTGGTATACTTTTGGCAGAAAGTGCTTGTTTTGGCAGCTACACCACCTGCCAGCTTACCAAAAATTCTAAACAGGCATTTTATGCCAACAACAACAACAATTAAAAGCAACAAAGTATAAAGTTTAATAGAACTAGCACATTAAGCTAACAAAACTAAGTTAACGCTTATTACAAGCCCATTCGAAAACTAGTTCTATTGTCTAGTTCAAAGTATATAAAGTACTCAAGGAGTGTTCTTTCAGCATCCTCGTCCGAAAGTTGGATTTCCTCGCCCGATTCATTAGGTGGTTGACTGCGTATGATTCCCCCACATCAGCTGTGAAACGAACCTATAAGAAAAATTATATTGAATAATTTTAAAATTTATATAAAAGTAAATCAAAATACTTAATGAAAATTAAAAAACTTACATGTATAGTCGAGGCTCGACCCTCGACCCACCTTTCTGAATCGGTCTCTTTGTTCTTCTTTACAATACGAGTTTCATTGAATAGCTCATCTTGCTTCATTGGCATCATAAAGTTGTCTGGTGGCTTTGGTGATTATCCTCGTGGTACTATTACTCGGGATGAACTTGGATACAGAGAAAAACTTGGATACAGTACCTGACAGGATGTGTCTTTGATCAATTGTTATTCTCATTAACGACAATGATGATGAGAAGACAACGACATGTGTTTCAAATAGTGATGGTGTAGGTAGGATTTAACATTTCCTAAGTAGATAAAAGAGAAATTCTCTACTTCATTTTGCAAGAGGAAAAGAAGTTTGATTGATAGTGACAAGGTTGATGGTGATGGAATATTTTCCATTGGTCGTGGTAGTTCCCATAAAACAGGGATCATAAGACTCTATGATGACAAAGACGAAAGGAAATTTTATTCTCAACCTTCTTCCAAGTCTGATCCGTACAAGTTTAATGGGATTGGTGATATATTTCTTCGGGTTCAGACAATGATTTGACTGACAAAAGTATGAAAATGCTAATAAAAAGAATTAAAGGTAAAACGTTTTTCTTGGTAGAGAAGGATGCTGAACTCTGCATGACATGAAGCATCCTACTCTTCCAAGAAAAATGTTTTACCTTTAATTCTTTTTATTAGCATTTCCATACTTTTGTCACTCAAATCATTGTCTGAATCCGAATAAATATCACCAATTCCATTAAGCTTTTACGGATCAGACTTGGAAGAAAGTTGAGAATAAAACTTCCTTTCGTCTTTATAATCATAGAGTCTTATAATCCCCGTTTTATGGGAACTGCCATGAACAACGGAACACATTCCATCACCATTAACCTTGTCACTCTCAATTAAACTTCTTTTCCTACCTACACCATCACTAACTGAAACATATGCTATTGCCTTCTCATCATCATTGTCGCTAATGAGAAGAACAATTAAAGGTACACTCTGTCGGGTACTGTGTCTTAGTTATTCTTGGTGGAAGTTCCATTGCATGTCTAATAAAGTCATCAACTCCTTCTACAAAATTCTCCGCAATCTAAAATTTCAATACATAAACCAAAATTTCAATTCATATCCTAAAGGTTCAACTCATATCCACAAATGTTCAACCCATATCCTAAAATTTCAATTTATAAACTAAATTTCCAATACATAAACCAAAATTTCAATTCATATCCTAAAGGTTCAACTCATATCCACAAAAGTTCAACTCATACCCTAAAATTTCAATTTATAAACTAAAATTCCAATACATAAACCAAAATTTCAATTCATATCCTAAAGGTTCAACTCATATCGACAAAAGTTCAACTCATATCCAAAAATTTTAATTTATAAACTAAAATTCCAATACATAAACCAAAATTTCAATTCATATCCTAAAGGTTCAACTCATATCCACAAAAGTTCAACTCATATCCTAAAATTCAATTTATAAACTAAACTTCCAATACATAAACCAAAATTTCAATTCATATCCTAAAGGTTCAACTCATATCCACAAAATTTCAACTCATATCCTAAAATTTCAATTTATAAACTAAAATTCCAATACATAAATCAAAATTTCAATTCATATCCTAAAGGTTCAACTCATATCCACAAAAGTTCAACTCATATCCTAAAATTCAATTTATAAACTAAACTTCCAATACATAAACCAAAATTTCAAGTCATATCCTAAAATTTTAATTTATAATCTAAAATTCCATACCCAAAAAGTTCGATTCACAAGAACAAATCATAAACCCTAGATTTGAATTAGTAGGGTTTAGGGTTTCTTCTCTTCAAACTATTTCTTCCCCAAATTAGTAGGTAAAACTAAATATTTTAGCTACTAACAATTATCATAGATTTAATTTAGCTAAGAACAATTAAATTTTACAAATCAAACTAGAAGGAATAAACCAAAATCATTATATTTCGAAAAAAATAAGGAAAGGAGAGAGAAACCTACCTGGGCAGTGGAGGACACAGGCGGTGGAGCTGCCGCCGTCGGTGGGCAGGCGTCGGTGCCACTGCTGCTAGGAGTCGAGGGGGGGGGGGGTTGAGAGTGAGAGAGAGAAGAGAGAGTTTGGGGAAATCTTTTGAAGAAAATAAGATAATGGGAGAGGAAACCCGTTTTGGACACTCTTTTTTAGAAATAGCAACCAACTTTGATCGCTATTTCTGGTAGCAAAATAAGTATTGACTATTTTGACCAAAATAGCGACCACAGTTGGT
>ML417668.1:1965-64099 GCA_005239525.1 Nicotiana knightiana
AGAAATGAGAGAGTCTTATTGGTGAAAACCCAAATGGGCACCATAAGGCGACGATGAGTAGAGAAATGAGAGAGGTTAGTTGGCGAAAACCCGCAAAAGGCGCTACTGTCCGAATGAGAGTCTTCGTACCCCGGCATGAGCACAACCAAGACAGTTTCAAGAGGAACCTTGGCGACAGATTTTGAGAATTAGACAGCTCAGACGGATCAGGCGTCCAGTCCAAAATGCATGTCATGATTCATTGAAATTGGCACATACTTCCAGATAAGTCTCCCTGTTCCTTTCCCCGAAAGGGACGCCTTTTGTTTAAGCACAGTTCTTTTGCACCTTCAAGTATTCTTATATTTTTACCCATAATTTTCTTTGAGTCCTGTTCGGTCTAATCTTTCATCAAAAGCGAAGCAAACAAATGGCTGCAAAACAGGCTACAACTTCCCCATATTATCGAGCACAATTTGGGGCATATCTGGCATTGACGAAGGCATGATCCATCTGTGATCTCATTTGATAAGGCAAACAAGGTGTCTTAAAGAAACTGAAAAGGTTGCCTAAGCGAGACCTCTTCATGAGAAAAGTTGATAAGCACTGCAAACACAAACCGGTACTAGGTGCAAGACAACTGAGTTTGATTTTTAAAGAAAATTGCATTGCCTCGGAGACAAAGGTCGCAATACCAAGGACGTCTGGGTATGAAACAGTTGGGGGCAACATTTGGAAAGCCAAGGTCTTGAGAAAATGATACAGATCAGCCGAGCATATCGGTACCGTACTAATAGAATCAGTTCTTCAGTTGCGGAGAGGCCGTGAAGTCAAACCACAATAGGGCATCAAGGCCACAAACCAACCACCACTTTGAAACTCATAAAATTTTCTTTGTTTGAAGCAGGAACAAAATAGTGCAGAATGGCGATTCTTAAAGGAAGAATGTCACCGAACGTAAGCTTCTTAAAATCTCCATTTTTCTTTTATTTTTAGCATGCATCACTACTATTCATACCTCATAGTTTAGTAGCTTAACTCAGGTAGAACCATTTCACCTAGGGGATCCAGCTCATAGTCCCGAGTAGAAGTACTCTTCGCTCAGGGTGTTTTACATAGCTTAACCCAGGTGGAACCTTTTCACCTAGGGGGATCCAGCTCATAGTCCCGAGTAGAAGTACTCTTCGCTCAGGATGTTTTACATAGCTTAACCCAGGTGGAACCATTTCACCTAGGGGGATCCAGCTCATAGTTCCGGGTAGAAGTACTCTTCACTTAGGGTGTTTTACATAGCTCAACCCAGGCAGAACCATTTCGCCTAGGGGGATCCAGCTCATGTTTTCGGACATAATCACTCTTCGCTCAGGTCATTTTACATAGCTTAAACCAGGTAGAATCATTTCGCCTACAGGAATTCAACGCTTTATCAGTAACACAGGGTACCAACCCCTGGTTACCTTTTTCTCCCAGTAGTACAAGGCACCAACCCCTGGTTACATTTTCCTCCTAGTAATACAGGGTGCCAACCCCTGGTTACATTTCTTTTCAGTAGTACAGGGCGCCAACCCCTGGTTACATTTCCTTTCAGTAGTACAGGGTACCAACCCCTGGTTACATTTTCTTTCATTAATACAGGGTACCAACCCCTGATTACACTTTCTTCCCAGTAATACAGGGTACCAACCCTTGGTTACATTCTTGTCCAGTAATACAGGGTGCCAAACACTGGTTACATTTCTTCCAGTAATACAGGGTGTCAATCCCTGATTACATTTCTTCTAGTGATACAGGGTACCAACCCCTGGTTACATCCATCTCCAGTAATACAGGGTGCACACCCCTAGTTACGTTTTCTTTCCAGTAGTACAGGGTTCCAACCCCTGGTTACTTTCCCTTTCAGTAATGCAGGGTACCAACCCCTGGTTACCTACCCTTTGGGTAATGTAAGGTACGTAATCCCTAGTTACAAATTTTTATCTCTTTTAGATAGTTTATTCTACTATTTCTGTGTGCCTTCCAATAAATTAGATAGTTTACAGCTTTCGCTAATAACTCACAAAATTTTCTTAGTCCAAACTGGGGCAGAAATTTTTTTGTTCGTTTGTGTCTTTGATGGCTTTTCAGGCCCCGCCGTAGAGCACAAGTGACGGTTAAAGCTTGCGTTTTTCAGTTTCTCATCAAAAGAAATAAGTCTTTTGATCACAAGATGGTCGGAGTTAGCATTGCCAATGTGTCAGCAACCCAGCTTCTCAAGATTCATCTTCCCAATTCTAAACCAGACAGCAAGCAATTGAGTTTGAGTCATAATCTTTTCTTCAAAGAGCATCAAGATCCAATCTAAGGTCGACACAAGCGAGCAAGTCAAAAATCAAGATTTGACTCCATAAGGCACCTAGATAGGAATTTTGTAGTTCTCTTCTCTTTTCCTTTTAATGTAAGCAACAAGTAACAGTAACAGAAATAGCAACAGCAACAGAAACAACAACAGCAGTTTTAAATCCAGTGTCCGGTAGTCCCAGCTACCCAACTTTTCCCAGAACTACACTGACCTGATTCCTTTATCGCCAAGGATATGTAGGCAACCTCGGAAGCAAGGTTCGGTCACCTTTTTCAAAAATGCTTCCATTGAAGTGATATGTGAGCAAAAATTAGCTATGGCATTCGCTTTTCTTTGCACGAAAACTCTACATGTTCTCGAGCAAAGAAGGGCAGTTGTGAACACCTAATTTTTGCACTGTTTTAACACCTCCGAGAGTCATCAGTGTTTTGTTATATTAATTATTTTTCTCTAACTTTTGTGTCTTTAATCCCATATTTCCTATCAGAAAAATACCAAAAAGTAGTTTTTTTTTATTTTTATATATTTGTGCATCTTTAGTATTAGTTTAAATTTAAGGGGGTAAGGAATGGGCCGAATTCGAGGCGAATTGGCAGCCCAAATCGGCCGACCCAGTCCAAATATTGTCCTTCCAAGACCCAGATCAAAACGACGTAGTTTCACTTAATAAAGCTGAGAAAAAATCTCATCCATTCAATCCCTTCAATCCAACGGCACATTTCATCTCCCTTTCCAAAAAAAACAACCCAAAAATCAGATTTTTGGGCCATTTACCCAAACCCTAGAAACCTCTCACCTCTCTCTCTCTCTCTCTAACCTCTCTCTTAAGCCGCCGCCTCCACCACTTCCACCACCGTGAGCCGCCGCCGGTGGTGCTCTAAACACCACCAAACTTTCACCATTTCCTCGTCTCTTCATCCTTTACTCATATCTGAACCCCAAATCCTCAAACTCCATCTCAATCTCCATGAATCTTCAAAAAACAGAAACCTTAGCCGCCTATTTCTCCTCAAATTTGACAAGATTGAGATCCCACCACCACTTGATACCTACATGAATGTGTAGNTTTATTCGGCTTCAATTTGACTGAAGTTGATAGTGACAGACCGGTAACAAGAAGAGTATGTGCGACGTCCAAACTTCATCCATCGCTGCCCGAATCACCACCACTGCCGCACCACCACTGTCTCGAGCACTCGCTTTTCTGGTGCACCCTAATCCCTTATGTCCCTTTTTCCTTTTCCTGGTGCTTTCTGTTTCATTGTAGTGTGCTTAGGTCTAATTTCTGAATTTTCTTCTTTGTGCGTTCATGTGTTTTATTTTTAGTTAAGTCGTTAGTCAGTAATGTTAGTTGTCGCTTAATATTTTCAAATCATGTACTTAGTCGATTCTTTAGGTTTCTATTAATCATTGCTCAATAGCTTATCAATGTTGTATTTCAGGTAGTGTTTCCTGATTCCAATTGCCTACCATTTAGTTCTCATGATTCGATTGTCGTTAGTTTAGTTTGTTTGAATGTTTAGGTTGATTACATATAAGTCTGTTTCTGTTTTGCTTAGTTCTTAGTTGGTTTAAGTTTGAGTATATAAGATTGAATTTCAGTCATGTGTAGATAATAGCTGAATACTTGAGTTTAAAGTACATGGTTGTTGGGTATTTTACTGTTTACACATGCTGCTCTGTTTTGTGTCAGAATCTGGTGAAAAATGACTGTTTTGGCACACAAAGTTAGTCCTTTTGGACAGATTTTTGGTGAACCAAAATCTGTCCAAAAGAACTTATTTTTCCTACTTAAAGGGTTCATTTTTTTCCACACTAAAGGAACATCTGGAAGTGGCTTGAACACACATCTTAAAATATCTTCACACATACTTACTCAATTAAAAAGGAACACCACTTGAAAACAAAACAAAAAAATATCAACTTGACATCTTTAGTAAGTTGAAAAGAAAGCTGAAACTCGTGAGCTTTGTGAGTCGATTTTTGAGTGTAAAACCTTTAAGAAAGTAGAGGGATCTTGTAAAAAATTCCAGAGTGACTCATTGATAGTTTCAGTTACTTCTTTCGTCATATCTGGTTCATTTCCTTTGGTTTAAGAGCTGCTGGATGTTGCTGCTGATTTCTGTTATTTGATCCATTGCTGATACTTATTTTTCTGCTATCCAGGTAATTCCTTTAATGTACTGAAATCCTTGATCGAGAATGAATGCAATTGCAGCAATTTGAGTTCTTCAGTGTATCTTAACCCTTTGAAAACATTCTGTCCGGACTGCTTTAAATATCCCTCAAGCTGACTGGAATAAATATTCAAATGTTCGAATTCATCAGAATGTCGGCGTATGAATTCGTTTGCTTTCGTGTATCAATAATAGACATGTAGAGGGTCTTATAATTATTTCCAGTAACTTTATCTATGTTAGATTATGGAATTGAGNTTTTGATAGCGCTGGCAGTGGATGCTATTGGCCAGATATTTCCTCTAGCTTTTGCTGTTTGTGCCAATGAAAACACAGAGACGTGGACGCTGTTTTTGAACCACCTGAAAGAGCACGTTGTGAAACAGCGTTCATGTATTTGTCTAATATCTGATTGTCATGGTGGTATATTAAGTTCTGTGGATAACTTGCCTGCATGGCAAGAGCCTTATGCATACCACCGTTACTGTGTGAGGCACTTTAAGGCCAATATAGAATCTCGGCGTCCTGTAGGGTGATGGTGGCCTCGCCGATGGGCAGGTGGAAAGTGTGCGTCTCCGGTCGCCACTGCTCAATCAACGTTGTGATCAAAGCGCAGTCGAGCTGTATCCGACCAATCCTAATAATCCTATAAAATCCTAGATCCTCCAGGTAATGGACCACGCGGGGATGTAGAGCTCTATCATTCAAAACTCCCACATGTACTCCACTCTCCTGGCCCGGAAAGTCTGCGTAAGCAACTGTCCGTCCCATATATACAAGGATCTATGCTCGGGCTGTAGGGCTAATAGATCCAACGTCTGAGGGCCAAGATGTATCATCGGGTCCATGTCGTCAACTGTAAATTAAAACGACATTATTTGTATTTTATTCTGTATATTAAATATTAATTTTTTGAGCTACACAATTTTTAGAGTTATACAAAATTTAAACTTATGGGTTCCAGGCTCGTTATTTGAGTCCCAGTAGCACCAAACTATCAATAATAATTGTGTGTTTGTTTTATAATTTAAATTCATATTTTATAAATAATTTATTTTACAAATTTTATATATATATATATATATATATATTTGGGTTCCGGGCTCGATATTTTGTGGCCCAGTGGCACCAAATTAACATTACTAATAATGTGTGTCAAATTCAATATTTTTATAATTTTGTGTATTTGTTTTATAATTTAAATTCATGTTCTATAAAATTTATTGTACAAATTATATATATATATATATTTGGGTTCCGGGCTCGATATTTTGAGGCCCAGTGGCACCAAATTAACATTAGTAATTATGTGTGTCAAATTCAATATTTTTATAATTTTGTGTGTTTGTTTTATAATTTAAATTCATAATTTTTAATTATTTAATTGTACAAAATATATATATATATATATATATATATATATATATATATATATATACACACACACACACACACACACACACACACACACATATGGATTCTGGACTCAATATTTTTGAGGCCAGTGGCACCAAACTAACATTAGGAATTATGTGTCTCAAATTCAATATTTTTATTATTTTGCGTGTTTGTTTTATACTTTAAATTCATAATTTCTAATTATTTAATTGTACAAATTATATATATATATATATACATACATACTTATGGTTCCGGACTCGATATTTCGAGGCCCAGTGGCACCAAACTAACATTAATAATTACTTATGTGTCAAATTTAAAATTTTATGTGTTGTACAATTATTAACTTAATTGTACAAAGTTCGCATTTTCAACTACCAATATAAGATACTTAAACTAAAGTATTTCTACGCTACAATACTACACATTACTACGCTACAAGGCTCTAAATTTTACTATGCTATAAGAGTCTACATTTTACTACGCTAAAAAAGTCTAGATTTTACTACGCTAAAAAATTATCTAAACTAAATATGAACAACAAATAAATTTAATTACTAATAAAACACAAAACGACATGAAACACATATATATATATATATATAAACAATTATTAAGTCGGGATAAATTTAACATACTAGTTTCGCAAAAAAAAAAACACAAAACGAAATAGAACACATACAAATAAAAAAAAATGAATTATTATTAAAGTTTCAACATAAAATAAAACGAAATACCTCGATTTAGAGCTTTCGGAAAGCAAATAAATTGAAATTTTGACTCCGAAAATGTAAAGCGACAACAATACGATGCTCTACTCGAACGTGAGACCAAAGTTCTTCAACTTTTATGCCCAAATTTTCTTTTATTTTATGAAATTGGGCAGAATCGGGGGAGGGGGGGGGGGGGGCCCAAAANAAAACCTATGTATAACGCCGGGTAATATGGCGCTATACACAGATATGTCAGATTTTTATGTATAACGCCACACTATGTGACATTATACATTAACGGCACAGTTACCATTAATGTATAGCGCCACATAGTGTGGCGTTATATATATTTTGGTCCTCTTTTTTTTTTTTGAACCTATTTTGGTCTACAGAGTCCAAAAGAACCACATTTTGATTCCGGATTCGTTTATATGTACCTCCCCCCTACCTACCTATTATGTACTACTCTATCCTATTGTACACTATCTTTATCCCTATATTCTAGAATTTCAGAATATTAGAGACCATTACAATTTTTTTCAGAATAGTACTTCACAAATCTTAAAGAAACTTCAAATTTATTAAACTATATTATTTTCTCCGATCCCAAATATTAACCGTTCTGTTTGAAATACCTGATATTTTTAAAAATAAGAAGTTATTTATTAGTATATTTTTATTAAATTTATCTTTACTGTTCAAATTAGTGAAGTCTTAATTAAGTAAGACGTCTAAAAAGACATAAATATTGTATCGAGTCTATTTACAAATACTCTTATACATAAGATAGTTAAAATATCCTTCTCAAATGGTGTACAAAAACTTTGAAGGAAAGATAGCATGGACCGGAGAGTAATACCTTTTAAGCTTTGACTTGATAGGTTTTCTATTAAATCAATTTTTTAAACTTATTTTAATACTTTTGCTACTATCAATTACTCTCTCCGTTTTAATTTATATGGCAGCGTTTGACTCGGCGCACGAAATTTAGGAAGAAAAGAGATTTCTGAAATTTATGGTCTACAATAAACCGTAAATATTTGTGTGGATGTAAATCATTTTACAAAGGGTAAAGTAGGAAAGTTAAAGTGAAATAATATCTAAATTAAGAAATATGCTATTCTTTTTGGGACAAATTAAAATAAAGAAAGATTCAAATTCACTATTACATGAAATATCTTCATTTTATTTTTATTTTGTGTTAGAGTTATTCGTATGGTTGTCGTTAGTAAATCATCTCGTATTTGTTCTTGGCTTAACGAAGTTCAAGTGTAAACTAGTTGATTTTCACGTGTCGAAATACTTTAAGAAAGAGGTCCAAATTTACTCTTAAGGTTGGAGCTCCCATAAGATCAAGGACAAATAGGGGTACAATTGTGGCATCAAGCATATCTGTTACTCAATCTGACATCTTTGAAGGTAAAAAGCATGCGAAAATCTATAGGTTGACAGTTATTGCCACAAGGCAATAATGGCCCTTAAAAACCGCATGACATTTTCAGTATGCTTTTGGCACTCAGAGCTGTTTGATTTGGCAGTTAATATATGCACTCTCAGTCCGACCACGTTAGATTTATTGCACACAGTCTTACTTAGCATTTATGTGGAAGGTAATTTCAATCTGTTCATTTCAAAATTCATTAAATTATACTTCCCCGTTCCACTTTGTTTGACACTATTTCTTTATCAGTTCGTCCAAAAAAGTATGACGTATTTTTATATTTCATTAATGAGAAGTTTTTATAGCCATACAGACACTATATATGACATGTTCACAGATTTCAAAAATCTTATATATATCCATATAAATATTATGAGATATGTAAAATTATAAATTTCAAAGCCTTTATTTCTTTACTATAGCAAATTTTATGTCATGTCAAATTATAATAATAAATAAAGTAAAAGGAAAGTAGTGTGTGACAAGTCGAGTTAAGTCTGTTTGACCAAAAAGTGTGATTTTCGGTTAAACTATTATATTTATGTAATAGCGGGTTAAATCTAGCTAATAATAATAACTTTAGATGCTAATCTTGAAAACGTGTGTGAGGTAGGGACAGATCCCGTAAAAGATTGAGAAATATAAGCACAAAATATTCTTAAAGTATGAATAACAAGGGAGGTGTAACTAGCAATAAATAGCAGTAAATGACATTTAAGTAAATAGGAGGAATGGTTCACTCAATAAAGAATGGATTGGACGAATGTTCCTCCTGACAATGATGAATGACTTATAGATCCAAGATTTGCTTAAACAATCCTCGAATCTGATGGAAAAACCTGAAATAATGTGGGCAAGAATCTTGATAAAAAGGCAGTCTTTGTATTTTCACAAGGGAAAGAGAATCATCACCACAAATATCACATGCCCTATTCCTTTTCTTTTTTCCCTTATATATTCGACACATCCCTAGCAAACCCTAATAGTACAAAATGCAGAGAATATTCACTTTAATATCCTATCTCTTTAATATCTTATTTCAAAAACTAGCCGTTATGCTCCGTCAGCAGTGCTCGACCTCAATCATCGTTGACACCTCGACCACGAATCTCGCTGCAGCTGACTCTTTCCTTAATACTATATTACCCTAAATATTTTAGGGCAGATTTTATCCGTCAAGTCAAAATCTTTGTATATGTATACGGTCGAAATCAGGTACGCCCGATTTCACAGGCTCGAGAGGTTAACCCGACCCCGAGTTCAAATGGATCAAACAAGTTTGGTAGATCGAGCTCGAGACTAGTGACGGAGTGCGAGGCTCGAGGACCAAAACACGAAACATCGGAGGCGAGTAAAATCTACCTCGGGATAATGCCGTTATAGGCCTACAACAGAATAGTGGGGTTCCCACGGTGGCACAAAGATCAAGGCGTAAATCCCGGAACGGATGTTAGACAGCGGTACAAATTTGATTCCTTTTCAGAAATAGGAATGTACCTTATTTGGGACTCTCTTATTATATAAAGGGGAGTCCATTCATCATCAATTATTGGTAAAAAATATACAATCTTACTTTTTATGCTCATCTCTCGTCATAATTGTTCTTTAGCTTTATAACATTCTCTTTACTTTATTCTACTGTTTATTCGAGGTCTTCTTGAGATTATCTTGGCTCAAGGTCGAGGCATGCTCACACGCTGGTTTGATCTATCTTGCTCACTTAACTCACACACTTATCTTTTCAGTTATCAACCAGTATTGAATTATGTCATATATTTTTTAGACCTCAACATAAATTTAATTGTTACTCAGATTCCACGGTAAACATTTTAATCAGTGGAAGGTAAGATTTGGTCCCGGTCGTGAGTGAGTCGTGAAACTATAAAACTGACCCACCTGGAAATTGAAAATACAAACACTCACACACAATACAGAGTGTTTTGGACTGTGTTTTTTTTAAGCTTTGACATGGCTACCGCACAAGCTGAGTTAAACAAAACTGCTGGAAAGCCAATTCGTTGCAAAGGTAGTTACTCTTGAGAAACTCTTTTTATTTACACTCCAAAGTTTTGTCCAATCTTTTCAAAATAAAATTCTTTGAGGAATCTTTCCTTATATTAACTTGAGTTATTTTAGTTGGGTTGTCAGTTCTTTCTCTTTATCTGAAAAGGGGTAGGAGGAATTTTGTCAATTTTGTTTTTAGTTTGTAGTGAGTGACATTATATTTAATTTACAGCTGCAGTGGCAAGAAAAGCAGGAGAACCACTGGTGATAGAGGAAGTGATTGTGGCTCCACCTAAAGCCCGTGAAGTTCGTTTAAAAATCATTTGTACTTCTCTCTGTCACAGTGACTTTACCTTCTGGAAATTGAAAGTATGCAATTTTATGAGAATTAAAGCCACAGAATTTTTATCTTTTCACTGTAGAAACTGCCTAACTTTTGAATCATCTGTAATATCTTGTCTTCCTTTAGGAATTTCCTGCATGCTTTCCAAGAATATTCGGCCATGAAGCTTTCGGGTAATTTCAGTATATTCCCCTGTCATGTTCTTTGTATCTGTTGTAAGGATTTTCTTATATTTATTGTAAGAATACTTGATTGATGGTAAAAGTGTTAATTTGACTTACTTTTGTCCTGTTTCTGGAGCTCACTGTAAACCATTTTTCTCCAGTCTCTAATTTCATCATACATTCAAGGCCTGTACTAGAGATTATTTCAGCATGTTTAGTACTCCCTCTGTTTCAGTTAATATGGCGTAGTTTGACTAAGCATGGGTATTAAGGAAAAAAAAAAGACTTTTAAAACTTGTATGATAGTATAATATTTGTGTGGCTATAAGGCTTTTAAAAATGGCGGTTTTAAACATGCCGCAACATTTCTGTGGCTATTTGTCGGGAAGGGTAAAATGAGAACTTTAAGTTAAATTGTTTCCAAATTCGGAAATGTGCAATTTTTTTTGGAGCAAATTAGTATTGCAATTCTTTTTGAAACGGAGGGATATTAATCTTGATGGGAGGTTTTGAAATATCAGCTTTAATATGCACCTTAAGACAGAGGTGGAGCCATGATTTTAAGGTTACGGGTTCTGCTCTGTCACCGAACCCTAGCTCTTTTTAGTTACTGGATTCGCAACTAAATATTTTTACATATTTAATGATTCTTTCAATACGAATACAGAGTTTAAACAAAAGCCACTGGGTTCAACGACCGAACCCGTAGCTGCAACACTACCTCCGTCCCTGCCTTAAGAAGTTCATGTAGAGAGCATTGTTGATGGTGTGATTATTCTTAAGCTTGTGTTGTTGTGTGATTAATCTGAAAGTTCATTTTCTCTATTACCCTTAGCGCCATACATCTTCTCTTTTATAATCAGTCAAGTCCTAGTAATGTGCAAATGCGTTCCTAAAATTTGAATTGTTCTTTTCCCTTATATTTATGATTCTCTTATTGGTTGCAATTGGAAATTGATTATCATGCACTAGTGAATGAAATACACTTTGTCATGTGTTTTGTTGACTGAAGGGTTGTGGAGAGTATTGGAGAAGATGTTCAGGAATTAAAAGAAGGAGATCCAGTTGTCCCGATATTTTTGCCCGATTGTACAGAATGTATAGATTGCACATCCAAGAAGAGCAACGTTTGCTCAAAATTCCAATTTAAGGGCTCTCTCTACATGCCTAGAGATGGAACAAGCAGATTCACCACTGCTGATGGAGAAACTTTATACCATTTCCTGTTTGTATCAAGTTTTGCCGAGTACACTGTTGTTGACATTGCTAACGTAACAAAGATTGATCCTTGTGTTCCACCTAACAGGGCTTGCCTCTTCAGTTGTGGAGTATCAACAGGTTCATTTCCCGCCCGTCTTTCCTTTGTTAGAGTTCAGATTATTTCAGTTTCAACTTCTTAATAGGCACTTAAATAATCATTTGACATTCTTTTCTGTAATTTTCATCAGATGTCTAAAAGGGGACCTATAGTTAGTGAATAGGCTAAAAACAGGTTGTGTAAGCCCGATTACCCAAAAATAGATCCACTTTAACAGACTCATCGATGTAGAATTGCACGGAAGAAAATTGGAGTTCATATTTGTGAAGTGGCACTTTGCTCCATCATATATACCAGTAAATGCCACAAGCAAAATATAAACTTAGTAGCAAGATGCTACATTTCTGCTTGAACTTGCTTAATTACATCAATTTTCTAGAGATTAGGTGGATGATAAATAACAGAAGTTCCGTTAATATGAGAACATTTTCATTGTAGGAAGATTTGTGATAACCAAATGGTTAGTTTTAGCTGATTTTTGAATCAAGGTGTGCATAGCAGAATGGATAAAGATGAAGAGTACAAATTAATCCAACTTGTCTTTAAGATTTTGAATAATGTCTTGTCTGATATTATGTAAGATGAGCTCAGGACTAGGTGCTGCTTTGAAAACGGCAAATGTGGAACCAGGATCAACAGTAGTAATATTTGGTTTGGGTGCAATTGGATTAGCTGTATGTACCTTTTCCTGCTTCTTCTTACTTACATTGGCATCGGAGTTCGTGTTGGTGAGTTTATATGCTTACACCAGGTCTTATAGGTCGCAGAGGGAGCAAGGATATGTGGTGCTACAAGAATTATCGGTGTAGATATAAACTCTAACAAGTTCGAAATAGGTGAACTATCATTTTCTTCTTCATTCTTTCCAATTCTTGTTTTTTTGGTTTGTTTCCTACTAGAGACTTGAGTAATCAATCTGGTGAGAATATCGAATAATATTCTTCTTGCACTTCTCCCTTTTCCTTTTCGTTCGACTCAGGAAAGCAATTTGGAGTGACCGATTTTGTCAATTCCAACAGCTCTGAGGATAAACCTATTAGCCAGGTGGGTCTTTATTCGGCCAGATTGATATTTGATCCTCCAAAGTTTCATATTTAATGAAGACAACTGCTGATTTCTTCTTCATTGTTCTTGTGTTTGTGGAAAATATCATTTCTTATTTTGTTCGATGCATGTCATGGTTATGCCATGCCAAATTTCTCATATTTCTTGCGCAAGTGATATATCAGATGACAATTACTTGTAATAGATTCTCTCATGCAAAAATTATGATCACATTTTCTTTTTCCGTTTTTTGAGCAGGTGATAATTGAGATGACTAATGGTGGTGCTGACTACTGCTTTGAATGTGTTGGTCTCGGAACAGTTGTGCAGGAAGCATATGCCTGCTGCAGAAAGGTTGCCCCATAGCTCTTCCGCTGAAAACATTAACATAAGAAAGAAAATTAGTTCCATATATAGAACTACACTTCATTTATATATTGTTATTGTTCCTATACTCTTTTCCTCTTCTTTTTTCACTCCCCTTGCTTATGTAATGATTTTGGCTGTTATATATATCAGGGTTGGGGAAAGACAATTGTTTTGGGAGTTGATAAACCGGGAGCAGATTTGACCTTTAAATCTTTCGATGTTCTTCATAGTGGTAAAACTCTCATGGGATCATTGTTTGGGGGTCTTAAACCCAAATCTGACATTCCTCTTCTTGTCAAACGTTATCTCGACAAGGTAATTTAGCAATTTGGTCCGTCTTTTAAAAAAGATGGGGATGCTTGTGTGTATTCGCCGTTTATTATTGCAACTTGATGATTTTGCTAACATTTTTGTGTGGGTTTAGGAATTGCAACTGGACAATTTTGTGACTCATGAAGTGAGTTTTCAAGACATCAACAAGGCTTTTGATTTACTTGCTCAAGGAAAGAGCCTACGATGTGTTATTTGGATGGATAAGTGATTGATCCTGTTACACTTTTTTAACCTGCAAGTTCCCCAACAACAAGTGTTCTTTATGGTTTTTATTACCAACAACTATTTTATTCCCTGTAATAATACACTTGCATCTTCTTATTGGAGTTTTTCTCTCTGTTTTTATCGTGCCTTCACATTTCTATTCTGCCATGCCTGTTGAGAAATCAACCCACAGTTTCTCTGGATATAGATATGATCATTAGATAAGATTTAGCAAACATTACTGTTATTTTACAACATACATCTATGCGATTGAAGCATAAGCAGAAATTAAGGGTGAACTATAGCAACATAGTAGCCCTTTGCCTTGGCATCAGTGCACCAAACGCGGATAAGCAATACTAAATTTTATACCTATTGTACTTAGCAGTGATTGTTGGGTTTTGTTAATAATAACAAAAGAGGTGTGAATGAAAAATGGTGGGAAAATAAATGGAGAGAAATAAAATTTTGAATTAGTTCACTTTACTAATGCATTTTGTCCCTCATTAGAAGAAGGAAAAAAAAATCTTTGTGCTTATATAGAGACACACATCTTCTAGCTCTTAAAGAGTTAAGAAGAAGTGGTGCCTCGCTCCGGCGTCGTCGCTTGCTCGGCTTCGGATATGATTGATTGATGATTTTTTGGACCAAATTTATTTTCCTTTTCCATCATTTAACATTTTCTTTTCTAATATTTTTCGCGTTGGAAGATCGCAGAATCATTTTCGCGACCAACAAGAATAAATACCAAACATTCCATTCAATAGCTGAATAAACACCTTATCAACGAACAAGCACCTTTGCACCTGTTGGGACTCAATTTTGTTGGCTATAAATAGAGAGACTTAGCTTTATTTTCCATCACTGAAAAATCTGAAATCTCTCCTCTCAATCTTCAGCATACTGCATTGGTTTTTCAAAAGCAAAACGTAAGCATTTTGTGTGATTTGCTCAGCCATTTGAGTTCGCCGAAATTCTGTGATTTGAAGTGCCGCTATCACAAGAATAGTTATTCCATTCTATCCTGGGAGGAATTAATCCGCAACCTTGGGCATTGTGAGGGGATTAAATTCCTTACGGAAACACAAGAAACTTGTGGGCTGGAAATTTTTACTGCTTTGTTTTTTTCCCCTTAAACTAACGTTTATTGATTTACTGGTTTTGAAGACAGAGTATTAACAATCTTAAGGAATTTAATATTTATTTCTGTATTCATCTTAGTTTCTGCTTTGGGAGACTAAAATCTTAATTTCTACTCTCGTTTTGGAGATTAAAATCTTCGGATTTTCTACTCCAGTTTGAGATTAAAGTCTTTATTACTTTCTACTCAATACGAGATATAATAACTCGGTTGTTTGTATTTGGTTTGAAGATATAAAAACTTCATCGAGATACTAATTCTGTTTGTCAGTTTCTTTTACAGAAAAACGACAACAAGTGCGGAACAACTAAATAGTTATGTTAGGACTATTGCTGCAATGGCAACTGCGTCTTCAAGTCGCACAACTCCTGCATCGGTGATGGCACCGACAGAAAAACCCAGAAAGTTTTTCGGTGTGGACTTTAAGCGTTGGTAGCAGAAAATGTTCTTCTACCTAGCCACACTCATTTTACAGCGCTTTATTAGCGAAGACGTTCCAATTTTGGGAGAAGAAACTCCTGAAAAATGAGCGATTTGTGGTCACTGAGGCATGAAAGCATTCTGACTTCTTATGCAAAAACTATATTTTAAGTTGCTTGGAAGACGACTTGTACAATGTTTATAGCGTCATGAAAACATCAAGAGAATTGTGGAATGCTCTTGAAAAGAAGTACAAGACTGAAGATGCTGGACTAAAGAAGTTTGTGGCCGCCAAATTTCTGGACTTCAAAATGGTTGACGACAAATCTGTCATAACGCAAGTCCAAGATTTGCAAGTTATTGTTCATGACCTCCTTGTTGAAGGTATGGTCATAAATGAAGCGTTTCAAGTTGCGGCATTTATTGAAAAGCTGCCTCCGCTGTGGAAGGACTTTAAGAATTACTTGAAACATAAGCGCAAGGAGATGACGCTTGAAGACCTTATTGTTCGTCTACGGATTGAAGAGGACAACAAGCCGCTGAGAAGAAGTCTTGTGGAAATTCAAAAATAATGGGTGCAAATATTGTTGAGGAAGCTTCAACGAGCAAAAGGAGAAAGAAGTTTTCTGGACCAAAGAATTACCCAAGCAAAAAGAAGTTCAAAGGTAATTGCCACAACCGTGAAAAAGTTGGACACAAGGCTGCTGAATATCGTGCACCAAAGAAGGACAAGAAGAAAAGTCAGGCAAACATGATTGAGAAGAATGATGAAATAGATGATTTATGTGCCCTGCTTTTGAAATGCAACCTAGTCGGAAATCCTAGAGAATGGTGGATTGATTCGGGGGCAACTCGTCATGTTTGTGCTAACACGGAGTTGTTTACTTCTTATGCTCCCGCTGGTCCTAACGAGACATTTTTTATGGCAAATTCCGCTACTGCAAAAATTGAAGGAACGAGCAAGATAGCTTTGAAGATGACTTCTGGCAAGATTGTGACTCTAAATGATGTCCTTCATGTTCCTGAAATGCGGAAAAATTTAGTCTCGACATCACTTCTAGTCAAGAATAGATTTAAGTGTGTTTTTGTTTCCGACAAGGTTGTAGTTAGTACGAATGAAATGTATGTAGGAAAATGTTACCTTATTGAGGGCCTTTTCAAACTCAATATAATTGCCATTGATATGAATAAACTTTCAGCTTCTTCTTACTTGCTTCAGTCAAATAATTTATGGCATGAACGTTTAGGCCACGTCAACTTCAAAACTTTTCGAAAAATAATTAATTTGGAAGTATTGCCTAAGTTTGAATGCAATAACTCGAAATGTCAAATATGTGTGGAATCAAAGTATGTTAAGCATCCTTATAAGTCAGTTGAAAGGAATTCATATCCTTTAGACTTAATTCACACAGATATTTGCGACATAAAGCCAATTCTATCTCGCAGTGGGAAAAAGTATTTCATAACTTTCATTGACGACAGTACTAAATATTGCTATATTTACTTACTTAATAGTAAATATGAAGCAATTGATGCATTCAAGCAATACAAAAATGAAGTTGAAACGCAACTAAACAAAAAGATCAAAATGATAAGAAGTGATAGGGGCGACGAATATGAATCTCCTTTTGAAGAAATATGTTTGAAAATGGTATTATTCACCAAACAACTGCCCCTTACTCCCCGCAATCTTATGGAATTGCGGAAAGAAAGAATAGAACGTTAAAGGAGATGATGAATGCCTCGTTAATAAGTTCTTATTTACCTCAGAACTTGTGGGGGGAAGCTATTATTATAGCTAACCAAATACTAAATCGAGTTCCCCATAGCAAAAGGCAATCCGTTCCATATGAAAAATGGAAAAGAAGAAAATCCAACTTAAAATATTTTAAAGTGTGTGGGTGTTTGGCTAAAGTGCAAGTTCCTAAACCCAAAAGGGTAAAGATTGGACCAAACACCATTGATTGCATTTTTGTAGGATATGCAACAAATAGTAAGGCATATCGTTTTCTGGTTCATAAATCAGAAAATTCCGACATTCATATTAATACAGTAATTGAATCGGATAATGCTGAATTCTTTGAGAATATTTATCCGTATAAAATAGAATGTGAGTCGTCTAATAAAAATTCTAAGCGACCTCGGGAAGAAGCAAAGGAAAGTACTTTTGATGAGGAAAATCCAAGACGTAGTAAACGTCAAAGGATAACTACTTCCTTTGGACCAGAATTTCTGGCATTCTTATTGGAAAATGAGCCTCAAACGTTTAAAGAAGCAATGCCTTCCTCGAAATCACAATATTGGAAAGAGGCAGTCAATAGTGAGATAAAATCCATATTAAGAAAATACTTGGGAATTGGTTGATCTTCCTCCGAAAAATATACCTTCGGGTTCTAAATGGATTTTCAAGAGGAAAATGAAATCTGATGGTAATATTGACAAATATAAGTCAAGATTAGTTGTTAAAGGGTTTAGACAACGAGAATGTCTTGATTACTTTGACACATACTCGCCGGTAACAAGGATTACATCTATCCGGGTGTTAATAGCGTTAGCCGCCGTGTATGGCCTTCAAATCCATCAGGTGGATGTAAAGACAACCTTCTTAAATGGAGATTTAGAGGAAGAAACATATATGGAACAACCTGAAGGGTTTGTAGTTCCCCAAAAATAAAAGAAGGTGTGTCGACTTGTTAATTCACTTTTCGGACTGAAACAAGCACCAAAATAATGGCATGCAAAATTTCACCAAACAATGTTGTCAAATGGTTTCAAGATCAATGAGTGTGACAAATGTGTTTACATTAAGAATACTCCAAATCAAATAGTCATTGTTTGTTTATATGTGGATGATATGTTGATAATGAGTAATGGCATTGCTAACATAAAATGCTACTAAGAGCATGCTTACTAGTAAGTTTGATATGAAAGACTTAGGAGTTGCCGATTTAATTTTGGGAATTAAGATCCTTCAAACTCCTCAAGGTCTATCTTTGTCTCAATATCATTATATTAAAATGGTACCTCGTACCCTCTTCCACCTTATTTTTTTTACTTGTTGAAACTTAATCTACCTCCTGAATCTCTCATTGCTTTCACCATATGGGTAGATATTCTTGCCTTAAGGCTCCTTATCAAAAAGCTTACACATATGTTTTGCTGAAAACTTTACATTTATTCATCATAAGCGGGATGCAAAATCGAGTTCCACTGACTCAATTCGCCGAAAACTATCTCTCTTACCAATCGTCTTTCTGGATGTAGGCATCCTCGTATTATGAATAAGATAGAGTTTGGAAAATTGAGTTCTTATAACTGAGCTCTACCACACGATCTAGAGTAAGAAGAAAGAGTGAAAGTCCTAAATGCCCAGTAGCCTCCTGCATATAAGTAAGGGTGTTAAACGGGTGGGTTGGGTAGGGAAAAAATTGAACCGTCCGGGTTCAGAACCGGGCCGGTTACGGGTTGGGGCTTACCGAGTTTAACGGGTCTGGGTCCATCCGGGTAAAAATTGAACCGTAAGGGTTACGGGTCAAAGGGGCCGGGCCGGGTTAGCATTAAATTATTTTTTTAATTTTTTTTTGTATTTGTTATAACTATCGTAAAAATATAAACAAAAGAACAATCTTATAGAAATAGTGTTTGAATAAAGGATGCAAAGATTTTAAAATTCATATATTTGAATATATCATTAAGAATTTAAATTTTAAGATAATAGAAATATAGAATACAATGAAGATGGAAAAAAATTGCACTTATAATAATATAATTTGCAAGTTTAAACTTTCAAATTAAAGTTTACATTTAATACTTCAATGGCCAAAAGCCACCTGGCCGTTGCCAACGGTCCTAAACAACTTTAAAAAAATAAAAATAAATTTTTTTTGAAAAACAGTCGTTAAAACGGGCCGGGCCGGGCCGGTTAACCGGTTCTACAGGAAAAATTATTGGTCGGGTTTGACCGGTCCGGGTAAACGGTAGAAAAAATATAAATGGCCCAATTCCACTTACCCCTTAAACCCAGCCCACCCGGCCTCCTTTGTACCGGGCCGGTTCGGGTCCGGTTTTAACCGGTCTAGGCTGGTCCGGAAATGGGTTGACCCGGCCCGTTTTACACCTTTACATATAAGTGTGGTGCACAACACACCCATAAACAAGACTCTACTAGACATGACTTGTAGATTCCCTAGGACTGAACTGCTCTGATGCCACTTTTGTCCCGACCCAAATAGAAGGACCGCAATGAGCACCCCACGTCTTACTCAACCGAGTACCAATGTAACATATATTTCTTATCGTACTATCATTGGTAACTAGGCCAACATGGCCACAGTTTGTAATGTATAACTATAAGTGGGAAAGTATTGTACCAATGAACCATCTTTCTTAAAACATGAATACATATAGGATGTCAAGGCCTCTGATATACTGTACAAAATGAACCTCTGTCTACAAAGCCTTTAAGAGTATTAGATCGGCAAATGGGACAGGGTACCGGCCTGCCCATAAGTCTGTAGCAAAATCCTGACACGATTACTCATAGACTCGGCTGCACTCGGAGTGAGGTGGAGTCTTACCGATCTTTAGCTGAATGCTAACCTTGTCTACTATGAGGGCTCGTCAAACTGATTGTCTATACCTGCAGGCATGAAATGCAGCGTCCCCAAGAAAAAGGACGCCAATACAAAATAATGTACCGAGTATGTAAGGCAATAGAATAATTGAAAGCTGAAACTGAACTGATAATATAATAATTGAAAGTAGCTGGGAGTCAAAGATAATCTGAAGATATACTTACCTGCTGATACTAACTCAACTCTCTCAATATAGTAAGTAAAATAGTTGTCCGGCTTTATAGTGCTCGGTATATATAACTGCTCTGCCTTAGTAGGGTCGCTCATAGGCGCTCGGCCATACTAGACTCTGTATCTCGGCCAACTGGGCTCGCTCATAGGCGCTCGGCCACATCACACTCGGTATATAAGTTACCATCTGATCAGAGGTTTCCCAATAGGGTCCTGCCCATCAATTATAACTTGATGATAGTGAAAATACTGTAATACTGTATATATAGACTCTCTGCTCTCTTGACTGAAAGACGGCACTACTCAATTGAATATAAAGTCCTGATAAGGGAGAATACTGTAACTTATGAGACTAAGATAATGTATATAAATTCGGGGGTATGAACTTCTCTTTATGCGTCGTTATCAAACATATGTAGTTACGAGATCATGCCAAAATGAAGGAAAGTTTAGCCTTAGATACCTGATTCGATTCTCTTGAAAATTCCATTAATGCACATCAATTGCGACAACATGTAACGGAGAATCGAGGTAGGGAAAGATCCGTATGATTCTATTGAGAAAGATTTCACTGTGCTCTCTTAGAATTGCAAATCCCATTTCTATTACATAGTATAAATTCGTATAAAATTGTTGAAGGAGATCCGTTACTTATAGATGCATCTCTCTTAAAGAGATCTTTGTGAGCTCCACCCCTTACTTGAAGACTAGATATAAGTATCTCACTCTTTACTTTATAGAGACAAGCACCTCATTTAGATGAATGAAAGGTCTTTTATCATAATGGGTGTGGGCCCCTCTCTTTTGATGACTTTGGCCACAAAGTCCTCTAATTGTGCCATCTTGCTTTGTGGGTTTAAGATTCATTATCAAGAGTCCTTTGGGCTGCCACATTGGAGTTTAATCAAAACTTATCCAAATACACTAATTAAATAATTAATCTCCCACTGAGTTTAATTACCTAATTATCTATATAATTAAGAATTACCTCAAATTACTTAAAATACTATTAACTTTTAACATATTTTATACACCTTACTATTATGGTCATGTGATACCTTGTACGGTACTAGTCCATAAATACCGGGTATTGTAGCTCAAACAGTATTTTTTCCAAATTATCAAACTTCGACGAAACTCATTTCCTTCCATTTGCTTACCTCTCACCTTCACGAATTTACTTATCACTTGTTTGAAATAGCGTAATACTTATAATCCAAAAATAATCTCATTCTCGAACTTACGCCGATTGACGAAACTTTAACGTACAAAAATGCGAGATGTAACATCTCATTTTCGAGCTTTCATCAATTTACTTATGGCGTACTTTCACGTACAAAAATATGGCGCGTAACAATATATTTATAAAATCTTATAAAAAAAACACCTACTCCTTCCTGCATCCCACTTTTAAAAGTATCAATCTGCAGTATATAATCAGTATTGTCTTTATGGTTGTGTATAGCTGAGTTTTTGGGTTCCAATTACCCTCTGAAAATCAGCATGTATGAGATCTCTGTATCAAATCATGTTGTGGCAAGTATTATCTTAAGGATATGCACAATCAATCTCCTTGCTCACGTTTCTACTTAAGTACCAATCGCCAACTGCCTCTGCAATTGTCTTGTTGTTTATTCGAGAGAGTCAACTGCAAACCAAGTATCTTGTGTCTCACTTTGACAATGAGTGAAGCAAGAGTTTATGTACATCGTATTTTATTTAGTGTTTTTTTTGGTGCTGATTTGAAGTATCAGATTGAGAAACGACCAAAGTTTTTTGCTTTTTATTTCACCCTCTCAGAAGTATCACCTAAACTTGTATTTTAGGTGGCCCATGTCAATCTTTGCTTGTTTATTTGCAGAAAGCGTCCAAAATCAATATCGAGAGTCGAAAAAAGTTGAAGCATCCACACAATGCTGGTAAAACAAGTTTTGCTCGAATCATCGAGGTTTGATTTTTTCTCTTATTTTCTTAAAGTATGAACTAACTAACTTTACATGAAAAGATTATTATACCAGTTTTCATGTGACTAGGAAAAAAGAAGAAAATGACTGATACTTCGGATACTCTATCAAGTAAGGACATCTTTGTGGCTACAAGAAAAAGAAAACCTGGTCGAGTATACATAGGTTGTTATGAGAATACAATTAGTAAAATTGTAAGAAATTTCTAATTTGAAGTTTGTCGTGATTATTTATTTGTTCTTAATTATTGACTTAGTTTGATTTACTTAAACTCTGTTCTCTTGCACTTAGTTTGTAGGCTGATAGAGAAAATACAATCAACTCAAGAAAGTGGAGATGACAGTGATTCAGTTGACGCGTTTGCATCAGTCATGGGACCTGAGCATCCAAGTCGGGTAAGATTGTATGGACGAGGAGTTAACAAGACTGTCTTAAAAAAAAGAAGATTTTGGATACTCTATAAATGCTACTGATAAGAGAATGCAACAAAAAATGGAGGAAATGGAAGAGAGGATGCAATAAGAATTGCTGGAAAAAAGCTCAATGCACAAAAGGGAAGCTATGGAACAAGATATTATGATGAACTCCATTACACGACTTCAACATCTTAACACCAATTTAAGACTTGATCCTGACATGATAATATTCAGTGCTCTTGCATCTGGAGAAGCTTTTTCTACACAACAAGCTATTCAACCAATCAATCGCCTATCCGCTGGCAGTAACAATCAAGGTTAGTCCGTACCAAATGTCACAAGTCTTCTATTTCCTCTTCTTCTCCTCTTTTTTTGTTTTGTTTCTCTACCACTGTGCGCTCTCTCGCTCTCTCTCTCTCTCTCTCTTTCTAGAAATGTTTTACTGGTTTTAAAGGATATTTATGGTAGAGAAAGAGGGGTTGTTTGTGAAGTCATTTTAAGGGAGCTAGAGGACTGGACGATGTTGTTAAGGTTGGTTGGACAAATACAAACATTTAGGTGCTATTTGTTATTAATCTGTATTGCTGTAATATAAAATAATAAATTTTTTATAAATACAGAAACAGTGAGAAACCTTACTAGCGCAGGCTCTAGCACGGGATTAGCACGTCCGCGCTAGTGGAATTTACCATAGACAGTGAGAAACCTGACTAGCGCGACCACTAGCGCGTGTTGAGCACGGGCGCGCTAGTCCAGACGTCCTTAGCTTTTCTATGAAAAAATAACATAAGAATAAACCGAGCCCACTGAATACACAGTGTGTCCTTAAGAAAATTATTCCCCTCAAGTACCTGAGGTTTTGGAATATATCCTCCCAGTATAGAACGATTTAACTCACCAGTGTATCAGTACCAAAAACTCTGGTGATCATCGAACCACTGGATGGTCGTAAAACACACTGGAATATTCTTGTGCAGAAGAAGAAGAAGAAGATCAGAAAATTTAGTAAGTAAAGATTCTGGGGTTCAAGGCATATTTATAGCCAATTTGGTACTGCTGTTTCTGGAAAGGATTGGCAACCTTTCAGAATTTCTGAAAAGGTTTTGCAACCTTTCAGAACAGCCATAGCTGTTGGAACAGGTGTGAAAATTGTGGGAAAATTAAAAATGGATTTAAAATATCCGGGAAAGAAAAACGGACCAGACATTTGTCTAAAAAGATTAATCAATCAATCGATCCAAATCAAAATCCAAATCCAAATCCAAATCTGAAGCCGAAGCCGAAGCCGAGCGAGTAAACACGATGACGACGGCGCGAGGCTTGCCTTCTTCTCAACTCTTTAAGATCTAGAAGAAGAGCTTCTCTATATATACACATAGATTTTCTTTCCTTCTTCCAATGAGGGACAAAGTGCACTAATTCAAAATTTTACTTCCCTCCATTTCTTTTCCACCATTTTCCATTCACTCTCTTTAAACTACACTAAGATTAAAATTCAGCTACACTAAGCTTAAAGACCAACAATCCCCCACATGAATGGGGAATGGCTATAAAATAAAGGAATGCACGGACGTGTGTGTGTTTTACATGCAAGAATTAATTGCATCTGGATAAGTAGGTTTCCCTTTGAACTTTCCGTAGTGAACTTATATCGGATATACTCGGTCAATCGGTAGATTTGATATCTTTGAACCGTCGAGCTTTGTTGTATACCTAGACAACATAAGTCACACAATCAATCCTTAACCATCTATGGTTCTCATGGTTGTGTTCGTTTCAGCCATGAACACTGCCTGGTTTCATGAGTGCTTAGAGAATGGGCCTTTACTTTCATTCCCCTTGAAGCGGCTTACACTTCACACTCACATAGGTGATTCCTAAACGTGTAATCCTAAAGACACACTATCTAGTCATATCCTTCCAGACTTAGCAAATCATTAAAAAGCTTTAAGCTTTATTGACTCATCAAAAAGCCTTAATGCTTTACCTTTATTTCTGAACATTGTCTTCATCACGAGAATGGGTTGAGTTATTTGACAATATTGAACCGTCATTCATAACTTTGTTTGATCTCTTTGAACCTAGCTCTTGGGATCTCCAGTCTGCTAGGTAGAGTTACCGCCATGATGACTTGTCCTAGGCCTTAACCCCATTCCCTTTGATGATCTTTCAACTGCCTCTCTAGATAGGCCTTTTGTAAGTGGATCCGACACGTTATCTCTTGACTTTACGTAGTCAATTGTGATAACACCATTAGAGAGTAGTTGTCTAACGGTATTATGTCTCCGTCGTATATGACGAGATTTTCTGTTATATATAACGCTCCCTGCCCTCCCTATTGCCGCTTGACTATCACAATGTATACAAATAAGTGCCAAAGGTTTGGCCCAAAATGGAATATCTTCCAAGAAATTCCGGAGCCATTCAGCTTCTTCACCGGCCTTATCTAAAGCTATGAATTCAGATTCCATTGTAGAACGGGCGATGCACGTTTGTTTGGATGATTTCCAAGACACTGCTCCACCCCCAATTGTGAAAACATATCCACTCGTGGATTTAACTTCAGATGATCCGGTGATCCAATTTGCATCACTATATCCCTCGATCACGGAGGGATATTTGTTATAATGCAAAGCATAGTTTTGGGTATGTTTCAAATATCCCAAAACTCGTTTCATTGGCATCCAATGTATTTGATTGTGATTACTTGTAAATCGACTCAGTTTGCTAATAGCACATGCTATATCTGGTCGCGTACAATTCATTATATACATCAAACTTTCCAATACTCTTGCATAGTCCAGTTGTGAGTCACTTTCACCTTCATTCTTTTAAAGTGCGTAACTCACGTCAATTGGAGTCTTGGCAATTTTGAAATCCAAATACTTGAACTTGTCAAGTACCTTTTCAATGTAGTGAGACTGTGATAATGCTAGACCTTGTGGAGTCTTGTGAATTCTGATTCCTAAGATCACATTAGCAACTCCTAAGTCTTTCATGTCAAATTTTCCAGCCAACATGCGCTTTGTAGCATTTATATCTGACATGCTTTTTATCATTATCAACATGTCATCAACATATAAACAAATAATGACTTCATGACCTGGAGTGTTTTTAATGTAAACACGTTTGTCGCACTCGTTAATTTTAAACCTACTTGCCAACATTGTTTGATCAAATTTGGCATGCCATTGTTTGGGTGCTTGTTTAAGTCCATAAAGCGACTTAACAAGTTTGCACACTTTCTTTTCTTTACCAGGAACCACAAAACCCTCAGGTTGTTCCATGTAAATCTCTTCCTCCAATTCTCCATTTAAGAAAGTTGTTTTAACATCCATTTGATGGATTTCAAGACCATACACGGCCGCTAATGCCACTAACATCCTAATAGATGTTATCCTCGTTACTGGCGAGTAAGTGTCAAAGTAATCAAGGCCTTCCTTTTGTCTATAACCTTTGACAACAAGTCTTGCCTTATATTTGTCAATAGTGCCATCAGCTTTCATTTTCCGTTTAAAGATCCATTTCGAACCTAAAGGCTTATTTCCAGGAGGAAGATCAACCAATTCCCATGTATGGTTATCCAAAATTGATTGAATCTCACTATTGACTGCCTCTTTCCAAAATGCTGAATCAGAAGACGACATAGCTGCTTTAAAAGTTTGAGGATCATTTTCAAGCAAGAATGTCACAAAATCTGGTCCAAAGGAAGTAGATGTTCTTTGACGTTTGCTACGCCTTGGATCTTCTACACTTGGAGTATTTTCCTTTGGTTCTTCCCGAGGTCGTTTAGGTCTTTCACTTAATGACTCACGTTCAGTTTTATACGGATAAATGCTTTCAAAGAGTTCAGCATTATCTGATTCCATTACCGTATTAACATGAATCTCGGGATTATTGGATTTATGGACCAAAAATCGACATGCTTTACTGTTTGTAGCATATCCAATGAAAACGCAATCTACTATTTTTGGTCCGGATTTAACCCTTTTAGGTAAAGGAACTTGTACCTTTGCTAGACACCCCCACACTTTGAAATATTTCAAGTTAGGTTTTCTTCCTTTCCATTTTTCATATGGAATAGATTGCGTTTTGCTGTGGGGGTACTCTATTGAGTATTCGGTTAGCTGTAAGGATAGCTTCCCCCCACAAACTCTGCGATAATCCGGAACTTATTAGTAAAGAATTCATCATTTCCTTTAATGTACGATTTTTTCTTTCCACAATTCCGTTGGATTGAGGTGTGAAGGTGCAGTAGTTTGATGGATAATTCCATATTCTGAACATATTTTTGCAAACGGAGATTCATATTATCCACCTCTATCACTTCTAATTATTTTGATCTTTAATTCAATTGATTCTCTACTTCATTCTTGTATTGCTTAAATGCTTCAATTGCTTCATCCTTCCTATTAAGAAAATAAACATAACAATATCGAGTGCAATCGTCAATAAAAGTAATAAAATACTTTTTCCCACCTCGAGATGGTGTCAACTTCATATCGCAAATGTCAGTATGAATTAAGTCTAAAGAATTTGAATTCCTTTCAACAGACTTATAAGGATGTTTTACAAACTTAGATTCAACACATATTTGACATTTCGATTTATTACACTCGAATTTAGGCAATACTTCTAAATTAATTAACTTCCGCAAGGTTTTATAATTGACATGTCCTAAACGAATATTCCATAAATCATTTGACTCCAACAAATAAGAAGAAGCTGAAATTTTATTTATACTATGAACAACCATTACATTGAGTTTGAAAAGGCTCTCCGTGAGATAGCCTTTTCCAACATACATTTTGTTCTTGCTCACAACAACTTTATCAGAGACAAATACACATCTGAATCCATTCTTCACAAGTAAAGAAGTAAAAACTAAATTCTTCCTAATAGTAGGAACATGAAGAACATTTTTGAGCGTTAACACCTTGCCGGAAGTCATCTTTAAGAATCTCTTCCCATAACCTTCAATCTTGGCTGTTGAATTATTTCTCATGGAAATCTCTTTTTCGGGACCAGCAGTAGAGTAAGTCGCAAATGCTTCTTTGACAGCACGAACATGTCGAGTGGCTCCGAAGTCAATCCACCACTCCTTCGGATTCCCAACTAAGCTGCATTCCGAAAGCATAGCACAAAGATCATCAATGCCATCATTCTTCTCCACTATGTTGGCATGTCCCTTCTTCTTATCCTTTTTTGGGAGACGACAATCAGGGGCTTTGTGACCAACTCTTCCACAGTTGTGGAAGTTGCCGTTGAATTTATTTTTGTTCTGCTCCTTAGTCTGTCCAGAAGATCTCTTCCTCTTCTTACTCTTTGGAGAAATCTCCTCAAAGATATTAGCTCCCATGATCGTTGAATTTCCACGAGGCTTCTTCTCGGTTGTTTTGTTGTCTTCCTCAATCTTGAGATGAATCACAAGATCTTCCAACTTCATTTCTTTACGCTTGTGCTTAAGATAGTTCTTGAAATCTCTCCATGAAGGAGGCAACTTTTCAATCATTGCAGCCACTTGAAATGCTTCATTCACGACCATACCTTCAGCAATAAGGTCGTGAAAAATAAGTTGAAGCTCCTGAACTTGGGTTCCCACAGTTTTGCTGTCTATCATTTTATAGTCTAGAAACTTGGCAACCACAAATTTCTTCAAGCATGCATCTTCCGTCTTGTACTTCTTTTCAAGTGTGTCCCATAATTCTTTCGAAGTGTTCATCGCACTGTACACATTGTACAAGTCATCCTCTAAAGCGCTTAGGATATAGCCTTTGCAAAGAAAATCTGCCTGCTTCCACGCCTCAACAATCATGAACTTTTCATTGTCCGGCATGTCCGCAGCAGGCACTGAGGCTCTTCACTAGTGAATTTCTGCATACCAAGTGTGGTAAGACAGAAGAATACCCTTTGCTGCCATCCTTTGAAATTGGCTCCAGAAAATTTCCCTGATTTTTCTACCGGTGGAACAACAGTCCGGCTTGACGAGGCTATCGTCGTCGCCGCAACATTCACTGAAGAATTTCCGTTATCAATTGCCATTTTCTCACTGTCAACAGTAGAAGAGTTCAATCAATGGCAAAACCAGAACAATATACTGTAATCAACAATAAACAATATGTATAATAAATAAAAATCGAAGTTTTTATATACTATTTCACAGAAAACGATGAAGTTTTTATGTTCTTCAAATCGTTTTTCTGAATTTCAAAACTCTGATGAAGTTTTTATATCTTCAAATCGGAGTAATAAAATTCAGACGGAGTAGAAAACGCAAAGGTTTTTAATCTCCACAAACAGAATACAGAATATAATAAAAATATAATTTCCTTAAGATTGTTATTAATTTGTATTGCTGTAATATAAAACAATAATTTTTCAGTAAATACAGAAACAATAAGAAACCTTACTAGCGCGGCTGCGCTAGTGGAATTTACCAGAGACAGTGAGAAACCTGACTAGTGCGACCATTAGTGCGTGCTGAGCGCGGGCGCGCTAGTCCAGGCGTCCTTAGCTTTTCTATGGAAAAATAATATAAGAATAAACCGAGCCCACTGAATACACAGTATGTCCTTAAGGAAATATTCCTCTCAAGTACCCGAGATTTTGGAATATATCCTCCCAGGATAGAACGATTTAACTCACCAGTGTATCGGTACCAAAAACTCTGGTGATCAGCGAACCACTTGATGGTCGTAAAACACACTGGAATATTTTTGTTCAGAAGAAGAAAAAGATCAGAAAATATAGTAAGTAAAGATTCTGGGATTCAAGGCATATTTATAGCCAATTTGGTACTGTTTCTGAAAATATTTTACAACCTTTCAGAATTTCTTTCAGAACAGCCATAGCTGTTGGAACAGGTGTGAAGATTGGGGGAAAATTAAAAACGGATTTAAAATAATCCGGGAAAGAAAAACGGACCGGACTTTGAGCGAGCGAGCGACAACGACGACAACGGCGCGACGCTTGCCTTCTTCTCAACTCTTTAAGAGCTTGAAGAAGAGCTTCTCTATATATACACATAGATTTTCTTTCCTTCTTTCAATGAGGGACAAATTGCACTAATTCAAAATTTCACTTCCCTCCATTTCTTTTTCCACCATTTTCCATTCACTCTTTTAAAACTATACCAACCTTAAAATTAAGCTACACTAAGCTTAAAGACCAACGCTATTTTGGTCTCCAACGAAAGGATCCTTTTTGGTGCTACTTAGGATAATAATTGATTGTACCAAAGATTTGAAATCCACATGTGTTTTGTCATGCAACCAATATGGTGGATATTTCAAGTGAAATAATCCGTGAAAAGTGTCTAAAATCTGAATGACATATGAATTATGGATGTCTAATATAGAAATGCAGAAGAAGTTATATAGGTTGCGTTTTTATGTTTTCTGTTATGTGAGTTTTAACTCATTCCAGAGTAAGTTCATTTCTTGCCCATCATGTTTACTGTGTAGCTGCTATTTGCAGACTTTTGCATTGTTTTCAGTGATCAACTATTTTCATTCTCTGTCCTGGTAACTTGTTCTTTTAGTGAGATGGTGCCATCATGTACACTATTAAATTAGCCAACGGACTATTTAGTTTCCATTATAAAATTTCTTTTAGAGAAAAAATTGTTGAACCATAAATTCGAGAACATTCTGGGTTTTGGAGTTGTTTCAGGGTCGATTGGAGAAAGGGTTCACGCTGGTTTTCGGTTTTGAGGAATTACCCTTATTTATATGGAGTATTTCTGGATTTCCCTGCGTTTCAATATTGGTATTACATGTTTTTTTGAAGTACTAATTTCTATGTTTGAATGGTGTCAGATAACATGGCTACTTCTTCTAAATCAAATAACAACTAATGCTGTTGGAAGAGAAAGAAAAAAAAGAAAAAAAAAAAAGTTCTGCTAATACATGCAGAGCACAAAATGTTCAAATTTAATCTCTCAATGAAGTTTGTAAATTCTGATTATCCTATGCAGAGCACAATTGTTTATACATTGGGAAATTTCTTTAGAGTTATATTAGTTTTGTGTGTGTATATATGTGCTTAAACTGATGTTTGATTGTTTGGGTGTCATATAATTGTGTATTTTCAGTAAACCTGTAATCTTGGAGGTGTTGTAAATGTTTGGAAATCTTACTCTGTTGATTTTAGCTTATGAGATGGAGTTATATCAGAGGGGCGTGTGTGTGTGCGCGCATTAACTTATCTTATGCTTATTTGGGTGTGAAAAGATTGTGTCCTTTTCAATAAAGCCGTGACTTGGAGGTGTTTGTAAATGTTTAGGAATCTTACTCTGTTTATTTAAGCTTCTGGGATGAAGTTATATTAGATTGTTTGTGTGTGTATATACAATATAAAACTGTGATCTTTCTAATACTTTTCTCAGGGATAATGACTTTATTTATACTCTTTTGTAGGTGGAGTAGATGAAAAAATGGAAGACGGAGGCAGTAATGAAGATCTAGATTTTACTTAAGAGAATTTTAAATTGTTGATTGTTGTAGATGCATGTGGCGGTTTCTAGGAATGTTTCTTATCAAAACATTTTAAAACTTTTAACTCTTGAAATATCAAATGTATGTACTTGGTAACATTTATCTATGGATTTATTACTAGCTTGTTGGACAATTTGGATTATGAATAGTTTCATTTTTGTCATGACCCAATTTATCCCTCTGAAAAGTATCGTGACATCACCTAGTCTTTATGAATAGGTAAGTCTATTATTGCAGAAAATTTAAAGATAACACCATGATAAAAGATAAAACAACATGAATTTAAATAACAAGAGTAGTGCCACTCGGCTCATATACAATAAAAATCTCCCAAAACCCGGAATATCGTGAAAACACAAGCTTCTAAAAATCTATATAGCTCTATACAAAACTGTCTGAAGAAAACTAAAGAAAATCTCTAGACGAGGGAATAGAAGGGGACACCGAGGATCTGTGGCGCGAGCAGAAGTACCTTGAAGTCTCCTGAGATCAGCAAGCGTGCACTAAATCCGAGGCTGATAGCTCGTACCTGGATCTGCACATGAAAAATATGTGCAGAAAAGGGTATGAGTACACCACAATGGTACCCAATAAGTGCCAAGACTAACCTCGGTCGAGTAGTGACGAGGTCAGGTCAGGGCCCTACCGAAATAAATATAATAAAGCAGTAAAAAATACAAATAAAATTTATGGTAAAATAGTTAAAGAAATTCTCAAAGTGTAACAGTTAAGGGATCCCGCGGCTCAGAACAAGATAAACACAACATGGAATCTCCCGGGATAACGTGCCGTAGTTCCGAAATGATTATGCAGTACAAGGGGATCTCCCGGAATACATCCATAGTCCCAAAATAAATATGCAGTACTGAGGGATCAACCGAAATACGTTTGTAGTCCCAAAATAAATATGAAGTACATGGGGATCTCCCGGAATACGTCTGTAGTCCCAAAATAAATATGCAGCTCAAGATGACATGACATTGCAGCATCGAATTATAAAGTTTAGACTAAACACACTCAAGAAAAATAGGGATCTACCTAAACATGTTGCACATAATTTCAAATAGAAAAATTAAACATGTAGGCATGCTTTCCTAATCTAACCTAGGCAATTAAACTTAAGTGCAATTAACAAAGGAAAACAGTTTATGACTTAGAAGGAAAATGAGATTTTTACAACAATAGCTCGTGTACGTACTCGCCACCTCACGCACATGGCGCTCACACATCAAGTAATACCAAACATCCCAAGGAAAAATTCTCCCACACAAGGTTAGGCAAGCCACTTATCTCGAATCGCTCAAATCAACCCGATATCACGCTCTTGCCACGAGTATCTAACTCCGAATGGCCCAAATCTAATCAAATCAATTGCATAATGTAAATAATACTACAAGTAACTACTTTAGCTAATGAATTCGAAGATAAGGAGTGAAAATAGGAAAAACGCCCAAAACGTCTCCCCGGGCCCACGACTTGGAATCGGGTAAAAGTTACCAATTTAGAGCACCCATTCACTCACGAGACAACTCGTCCAAAAATTATCGAATTCTGACGCCTCAAACCCGATCAAAACCAAAAAATTCTATTGGGGAACTTTTCCCCCAAATTCCCACTTTTTCACTCAAATTCCTTGATTAAATGAAGAAAATTACTATAGATTGATGAAATAAAACCAAATTCGAGTAAGAAATCGTTACCCACAAGATTTCTCTAAAACTCTCTCAAAGAATCGCCTTCTTTCGAGCTCAAAATCAAAAAATGGAGTGAAAATTAACTAATCCTCGATTTCAACCCCTTTTCTGCCACGCGATCCTCGCGCCTGCGGCTCTTGGGTCGCACCCGTGGCGCCGCACCTGCGAAAAATCCATCACGGGTGCGGAATCCACTTAAGGGGACAGGTTCCGCATCTGCGGAAGATGGGCCGCACCTATGCGTGCGCGCCTGCGGAGTCTTGTTATCATTATTTAACATTTTTGAAGGGTAGTGCAGAACATGGTAATAGTTCTCATTTGGAGATAGCCATATGGTCAATCTAGAATAGAACAGTCAGATATCAATACTAGAATATTCAAAAATTTTAGAAGATACGCACTAGGATCCTAGAAGGGATAAATATTTGCCTTAGTATGACTCCAACCACTGGTAAAGAAAAAAAGAAAATGTTAGGCATCCCGAAGAGCCAGTGATATGAAACAGGGGGAGCTAAATGTGAAAGAACGTCATGTTGAAGTCTTTATAATAGGGCGACAGACAGAGATGTTAGCATGAGAATAAGAAGAGAGTAAATGAAACATTATGAGTAAGAGGTGATAAATGAGTGATAGAGGTAAATCAGAATATGGTATAATGATAAAGTCTATAGTCAAGTGAAGGAAAAAAATGAGAGGAGACAAGCCTTGAGACAATACAAAAGTGTAAGCCATAAAGCCATACCCTCATTTCTAGAAATGAGTTGGTGACTCACACGTGATTACCATAAGGAAAAGTTAGACCCCCCAAGTAATATAAATTAGTATNCCTTGTGTGTACGAAATTCAATTATACCTTCTGTAGAAGAGTTACCACAAGGCGAGTAATGTCTGTGAAGATGTAGAAAAAAATGCCAAAGATGAACAGGTAAATATCGAATGGTAAAGGAAGAATGTGGTAAAAAGGTAAAAGGAATAAGATTGCATTTATTCATATCCTACAGATATAATATAACTCCAGAACATTATGCAAGCATGATGTTGGGGAGAATCAATAAGGGTTTCGCACTCGATGATATTGATATATAAGTGGGAATGAAAACTTGATACATAAGGATCCCGTACAAGAGGTAAGTTAAGACAAAGGACATTAACCCAAGAGGTGTTACATAAAATAAATATATGAGAGTGGACCAATGGGTAGTCAGTAGTTGATTTAGGAAGAGCCTAGTTATGGATAGATAGGAGGATATAGGCAAATTAGTAGATCATGCAAGATAAACGTAGTGAAACCCAACATAGGAAATTCAGTATCTTAGATACAAAATCGTAATCCTCGAGAAATATTCAGACAGGAGTTAGGGTAGTAGAAGGTACAATATAAGTGTTACGGAAATAAAAGAGAGTACCACAATGCAGACAACTGAAATTTCATTTCAGAAGAAACCCTACAAGCACAAGGGCATGGAGGTAAGTAACTAAGGATAATGATAGGCGAGTAAGAACATCAGAAATACCGTGGGATATACAATGTAATAAGGTCTCAGCTTTATAAGAGTTAGAAATTCTTCCCTAAGTACTACAATGAAAGACTAGCTGAGGAAATAATGAAGCATGCTTCAACATAAGCATAGTGACCTAAAGTAGAAATGGTCTTGTAACAACAGTCTCACTATAATGTTGTATGCACTCTATAAGAAGTGGAACCTATCGTAGCTAATGAACGAAAGAAGAAGAAAAAAATCAATCAAAATTTGATAATTGAGACCATATGAGTTACAGGGAACTCCCGTATTCATGGGCACTAAGATAGGCCAAGTATCCATGCAGCAAGTGGCAGAACGACCAGGAAAAGTAATTGTTTACATTTAAAGACAACTGAGAAGGCGTGAAAGGAAATCTATGGTGCTAACATGATGAAAGTAAGGTTATGAGTAGTATAAGTAGATGTGCGTAGGTCGCAAGCTAAAGTATGGTAGAGCAACAAGGTTTTAGCTAGGCATGAGTAAGGATAAGAAAAGGTGTGTGAGAAAGTGCGAGAATAGGTAATTCCTCGGGATTAAACCCATCACAACAAGAGAGCTGATGTTTTCCATAAAGTTATAAAAAGATCAGTATAGCATGAGTGAACTCAAATGAGATTAAAACTAGGAGCATTTAGAAAAGATGGAATGCTACTCTAGTAGTAAAGTAAGGGTATAACTGTGATAAATGATAATAAGATGACGTTTAGACCTTTGATTGAGTAATGATTTAGAGAACAAGTATTTCTTGAACTGCACGTGATTATAATACCCCCATAAGATGAATCACATTAGGATGCTATGAAATACAGTTATTGCATTATAGTATCGTCCCTAAGTGGATCAGGAAACTTACTTCAGATGTTCCCCGATGAGACGTGAGCCCTAGTGATGATATATTACATAAGAGATTTTAAATTATCAGTGGTAGATTATAGATCAATATGAAGGTGAATCAACAATGAATGGATAAAATTTACAAAGTATGAGATGAGATTATGCTGTCATTATTAAGATGGACAGTAATAAGGAAGCATTAAATGGCTTAGATTTATACATATAGGATAAGCGGTGATAAAAAAACCTGGAGTTGGGAGGCAAGTCTCCATAATAATAAACCGAAGTAAGAGTTATGGTATAGTATGACCTACCTAGTAGTGGTAAAGCCATAAGCATAGATAACTGAGGCTATGAAACAAGATATAACAATAGTCGTAAGTTCAACAAAATACCAAACAAAGAACTTTAGTACACCTATAGATGCACATAGGNGACCACAAGTCGTAGTGTGAGAAAGAGGCCTAAAGGGGGAATGTTCTAGTATTTGGATTTATTCACCGAACAACTCCCTAGATGGGAAAGACAATATTAAATTATTCGTAAAAGTTATTTCTTAAGATATGGAAAAGTGCATTAGTCAACATTCGAGGACGAATGTTCGAAAAGGGGGAATGATGTTACACCCCATGTTTTCGTACGTGAGAGTACATCGTAAGTCAATTGATGTAAGCTCAGAAATAAGATTCTATTTGATGGAATATAAAGTAAGTTAATCATGTTACGTTGGAGNCAAATTTAATATCTATGAGTTTAGTTTCCAATGCATTAAACCGTTCATCAATATGACATAGGAGTAGAGAGATATTTGCAGTTTCGCGAGACTGCGCAGACATCATAAGTGATAAGTAGGTGGATCACTAGAGGTTTTTGAGAAATACATTTCATGTGCTATATGAGGTCTTATTGGGACATATAATATACCAAATTTAATGCCTTGGTATTTAGTTTCCAACGCTCTTAACCATTCATTCATACGACATCAGGATAAAAAGATATAAGCGTCGGAAGATGGACCAATCCTAGGGTGCCAAGCTAGCACCTCTTTGACTTTTCCAAACTTGATATATATAAACCTTAGGTCGGCTTTATCTTCATTATTCAGCATAAAAAGAACAGAGAACACCCATAAACATAACCTCAAGCTATCTTCTAGGTTTTCAAAGAAGATTACCATTCCGGGCAAGAAATCGAGAAGCAATAACATCAAAACGATCCCTATGATGTAAGTGTCATTATACTGCCTCTCCTTTTTATTTGTAGTTAGAGTTTTGGAAGGTAATTCATAGTTAAGAAACGTCTAATATCTGTATTTAATTGTTTAAATATCAAGGAAGGTTGATAAATATGTTTCCTAATAGTTAGAACTCATAGGACGGTGATCGGAAGCCGTGAGTTCAAGTTATTTGACTTGTAGCGGACTGTTTTGTATTGTTGTTGGGCTGCGTGTTTTACTACTGTTTTGTGGATTTTTGCAGGAGTAAGAGTGTTGAGAAAAACCATATAGATGTAGGGTTGTGAGCTGGTTGTTCTTTGTAACATTTCCGGGTCGTTTGACACAACTACGGTGGTCGTCTTTTGTGTGAAGTGATTAGGTTGTGTGTGGACTGTTTTGGGAGGATCAATATGATTATTATTGATGTTGTTTGGGCTGTTTGGTGATTTTTTGACTTGTGTGAAGTCATATAAATAGGGGAGATTCTGTTCGTTTCATCGTAAAATAGGTTGTGGTCGATACACAATAGTTATGACGCTTAAACGATAACGATAGTGTCGTTTCTCTTATTGTAGATTAAGGAGTTGTGACATTTGCGTAGCTTGAGGTTGGGGCAGTATATAAAAGGTATGTGAGGCTATCCCTTTCCTTATTTTTCATGACACTTATTGTACATAATACAATGAACGAGTTTCCAAAGATACTCTACTCTTAGAAGCTAGCAGTACTTACATTGCTTACCTTCTTATGGAACAATTGATGTTGAGGTTGATTATCTTATTCTTATGTTATCAATGTTGTTGGTACTTCCTGATTCTTATAAGATTCTCGATGAAGAGTTAGCCCTAATGACGTGTACCGGAAATATCGACCTTACGTCGCTCCGAAATGTTCAGAACATGATTCCAATGAGCCCTGCATGCATTATATATATTTATCTATTTTACTCTACTGAGCCACACTATAGTCGGCCTGGTATGGCACCTATTGTGAAACAACTGATCAGTTGGGTTTACCGATTCCTCTTTGAGGCCGGGTATGATATGATGATGATGATTCCCACAGAGGAGAATGTTTGATGATGATTATGCCCACAGAGGCGTATGTTTAAAAAGATTATGTGTATATATGTATCATGCATTCCATGTTAATGTCTCTTAGAAGCACTCATATGCTACAAGTTGTATCTCCTACATCTCTCTTTACATTACTGTTCTTATTTATGCTTTCCTGCCTTATGTACTTAGTACTTTATTCGTACTGACGTCCTTTATTTATGGACGCTGCATGTCGTGCTGCAGGTCCTGATAGACAGGTAGAAAAAGCTCCCCCACAACAATAGGCTTTCCAGTTCAACGGTTATAGGTGAGATCCCTTCTCCGGACTTGCCGTGGTCTTGGTATGCATTTTTGTTATAGATATTATGGGTATGTTGGGGCCGTGTTCCGGTATGTTTCATTACTTATTCTCCTTTAGAGGCTCATAGACAGGTGCCGACTCATGTATAGTTTGGTATGCCTTGTTGGCTAACTTTTGTTGTATAGTCTTTCATGGCAGCATTGTAGCTCGTCTCTTTTATGTAGTTTCTTAGAAATATTGTCATCCCATGTGATGTATGTTCATGATCCATATCTACCATTTATATTGATCTCATTAACCCTGAAAGATAATAAGAAGGCTAGATAAAATGTACGTTGGTGCTCGGCAAGTATGGCCCCGGTGCTAGTCATGATCCTTCAGTTTGGGTCGTGACAAAGAACTCTTAAAGAAGAACTTGGCAAAGTCAAACATGAATTAGATTAAACTTGTAAATGGAATAAATCCTCTGATGCCCTGATATGGCTTCAAGAGAATCATATTAGCAACCGGAGTGGGATTGGCTTTGGAAGTCAATTGCCAAGTGGGATCCCAAAAGCAAGTATCTCACTCTCCCTGAGAATAAAATCTGTATCCATTGTGGTAAGACTGGCCACTACAAAATTGAGTGTATTACAAAAGAGCAGGCCAGTCGAAGAAATGAGAGCTTTGTTAAAAATAAAAATTGGCTACCAAATTGGTCTAGAAAAAGATTGATTCATCCATTCTCTCATAGAAAAGGACCCAAACTAGTTTGGGTTCTTAAAACTAACCCCTGATTCTTTTTCTAGGTCCAAGTGAGAGGAGGCAGCCAAATTTTGTATTTGGATAGTGGCTGCTCAAAGCATATGACAGGGAACATGGAACAGTTCCTTTCACTTGAAAGTCTCAAAGGAGGAAATGTCTCCTTTGGAAACGGAAATAAAGGTGAAATTATTGGGGTTGGTAAGGTAGGTAAGGATGACACACGATCCATTGAACACGTGTATTTGATAGATGACTTGAAATATAGCCTGATCAGTGTATCACAACTGTGTGACAGAGGTAACCTGGTTGCCTTTACTTCCACAAAATGTTTTGTGATTAACCTGCTTACTGACAAGATTGTTTTGCAGGGAAAAAGAATGAATAACATCTATGTCATAGACTTGTCCACACTGTCTGAAAATGAACTCACTTGCCTAAGTGTGTTGGACAGTGATCCCCTCCTGTGGCACAAACGACTTGGTCATGCGAGTCTAACTCAGCTTNTGTAAGATCTTCTTTCAAAATTAAGAAAATAGTCAGTACCACCAGGATGTTGGAACTGGTTCATATGGATCTGTGTGGTCCTATGAGAACTCTGAGCAGATGTGGTAAGAGATATGTGATGGTGCTAGTTGATTATTATTCAAGGTTCACTTGGACCTTATTCCTGGCATCTAAGGATGAAGCATTTGATATGTTCACCTCATTTGTCAAGAAAACTCAAAATCAATTAGGACATCAACTAGCATCAATAAGATCTGACCATGGTACTGAATTTGAGAATGCTAAGTTTGCTGAGTTCTGTGATGATCATGGTGTCAATCATAACCTTTCTGCTCCTAGAACCCCATAGCAAAATGGGGTTGTTGAAAGGAAAAACATAACTCTTGAAGACATGGAAAGAACCATGCTTCTATCTAGCAAACTACCTCACAGCTTTTGGGCTGAAGCAATAAACACTTCTTATTACATATCAATAGATGCATGACCAGACCTCTGGTAGAGAAAAATCCCTATGAATTACTTAAAGGGAGAAAGCCCAACATATCCCACTTTAGGGCTTTTGGATGCAAGTGTTTTGTACATAATAATGGCAAAGATTCCCTAGGAAAATTTGACCCCAGAAGTGATGAGGGAGTGTTCTTGGGATATTCATCACATAGCAAAGCTTATAAAATATACAATAAAAGAACTATGTGTGTAGAAAAAAGTGTGCATGTTGTCTTTGATGAAACTAACACTCGTTCTGAGAGACATGAACAAGAAGACGAGGAGCTTGGACTGGTGAGAAGCAGTGATCACATGGAAGCAAACATGGAAGGTGGAACAAGTGATGGACCAGGTTCAACTACCCCAAGCAACATGACAGGGGGAATTCAACATATGCAACCTGGCCCTGATCCTGCTCCACAGCAACAAGACACCATGGAACTGGCTAGGAATGAACAGCTGGTACTCAAACCACACAGATATCAGAGTTCTCATCCTCTTGAGAACATCATAATAGATTTGACATCCGGAATCAAAACAAGATCATCCTTGAAAAATCTGTGTGCGTTTGATGCCTTTCTATCCATGATCGAACCAAAGAACATTGGGGAAGCCCTACAAGATGCTGATTGGGTAAATGCCATGCAAGAAGAGCTGAATCAGTTTGAAAGAAGTCAAGTATGGCACTTGGTACCCAGGCCACTAGACAGATCAGTGATTGGCACCAAGTGGGTCTTCAGGAACAAGCTCGATGAGGATGGAACTGTTACAAGGAATAAGGCAAGATTAGTTGTTCAAGGGTATAGTCAAGAAGAAGGAATTGACTATGATGAGACCTTTGCCCCTGTGGCAAGACTGGAGGCAATCAGACTTCTTATAGCATTTGCTGCACACATGGAATTCACTCTTCATCAGATGGATGTTAAGAGTGCCTTTCTCAATGGCTATTTGAAGGAAGATGTATTTGTCAAGCATCCTCCAGGTTTTGAAAGCAAGGAGTCACCTGACCACGTATATAAACTTGGCAACGCTCTATATGGTATCAAACAAGCACCAAGAGCGTGGTACGAACGATTATCAAAATTCCTGCTAGAACATGGGTACAAACGAGGCAAATAATTGACAGTACCTTGTTCTTAAAGAAAAAGGGTAAGGTTCTCCTGGTTGTGCAAATATATGTGGATGATATTATATTTGGGGCGACTTCTGAAAAATTGGGCAAGGAATTTGCTATGCTTATGGGAAGTGAGTTTGACATGAGTATGATGGGTGAGCTAAACTTCTTCATAGGCTTGCAAATCAAGCAAAACTCAAATGGAACGATGATCCATCAACAAAAGTATGTGAAAGAATTGCTCAAGAAATTTAAAATGGAAGACTCAAAGGAAATAGACACCCCCATAGCCACAGCTACAAAATTGGATGTGGATGAACCTGGTTCATCTGTTGATCAGAAGCTATACAGAGGGATGATTGGGTCTCTATTATATCTCACTGCCAGCAGACCTAATATTGTGTTCGGTGTAGGACTGTGTGCTAGCTTTCAGGCAAATCCAAAGGAGTCCCACCTCACTGCAGTGAAGATAATTTTGAGATATTTGAAAGGCAACACTAATTTATGCCTTTGGTATCCTAAANATATGCTGATGCTGATTATGCAGGTTTCCTGGTTGACAGGAAGAGTACTTCAGGCATGGCTCACTTTTTGGGCTCCTGCTTTGTGTCTTGGTCCACCAAGAAACAAAATTCAGTAGCTTTGTCTACTGCTGAGGTTGAATATGTGGCTGCAGACTCTTGCTGTGCTCAGTTGCTATGGATCAAGAAACAACTCATAGACTTTGGTATAGATGTGGGATGCATTCCTATTTTCTGTGATAACACTAGTGCCATTAGTATGACGAAGAACCCGGTTCATCATAAGAGAACTAAGCACATAGATGTTAGGCACCATTTCCTGAGGGATAACTATGAAAAAGGAATGATCTCAATTGAATTTTGTGCTACTGATCAACAAATTGCAGATATCTTTACTAAAGCACTGTGTAGGGAGAATTTTGAGAGAAACATGCTTGAATTAAGGATGATTAAAATCACCTGGTTGAAAAAAAAAATTGAAAAAATTGATTTTTTTTGGCTAGAAACACTAACATAGATAATCAACCAGACTAATCATTGCTCAGCATCATGAATTTACTGTCATACTCTCTTGCCATGTATTAATATGATTCCCTGGTTGCTAATGATGTTTCTCTATCTTTGTAAATTGAGGCAAATTAAGGACTTTAACACGATGAACCTGGTTCATCTCTGCTGGTTCATCTGACTGACAAGGTACGTGCTCATCTCCATACAATTATTGAATTAATTACAGTCATATATGAGCAGGATTCTATCTATATCTAGTTCATTTCAAATTTTTTTTACTAATCCCTAAATGAACCCGTTCCAAGAAGTCCCATCGGTACTCAATTAGCCTAGAGGTAGGGAACTCTTAACTGTCTAATCAATGACACTCCTATAACTATTAGACTCCCACTTGAATAAATATTCTGCCCATTGTATAATTAATATCCACATCTTATAAAAGGCCATCATTACCTCCCTTCTTAATAACCTAATAAGTCGAACCAAGATCATCATTCTTCTAATCAAAACTGATCACTTTTCTTTTCTTCCTAAAAACACTCGTAATCATGTCTTCACCACCACCTACTTCTTCTTCTTCATCGCCAAATCGTGATTATGATGGAGGGCTTTATGAATCGGATTCAAATTCTCCATCTGTATACAGTTCTCAATCACCAGAAAGAACCCCAACCCCTGAAAACCCTCCTATTCCCGAACCCACATCTAACCCTAACCCAGCTTCCCATGGTCGTCGTGTAAAGGTTCTTGCCAGAAAATTAGTGGCTTCTGGGTCCCGTGCAAGATTCTTGGAGGAAATTCTGCAGGCTGAAGGATAATATTTTTGAATCATCAAATGAATCTTTTAAATCAGCCAGCGAGGATGAAGCACCTGGTTCATCAAATTCTGAACAAGGTAATCTTGATGATATTTCTGAATCTGTTAATGCTGAGAACATGTTTGTTCTGGTTGGGTCGGTAGTTGATGTTGAAGTGCCGAGTAGGCAAAGACAATTGGGAAAAGGTAAAATTCTTGAGAGAGAGGGATTTGGGGAGGATGGTACCACATTGACTATCTGTGGTCCCATTCCTGAGAAGGTTGGAGAAGATGTCACAGANCGAGTAGGTAAAGAAAATTAGGAAAAGGTAAATTTCTTGAGAGAGAGGGATGTGGGGAGGATGGTACCACATTGGCTATCTGTGGTCCCATTCTTGAGAAGGTTGGAGAAGATGTCACAGAGTTAGGGGGAAGTGTAGTCGAGAAAGCAGCGACAGGTTTAGCAAGCTTGAAGAAAGGAGCAGATGAACCTGTTTCATCTGGGGATGAGACGTAGGATGACAGGCTAAGGAAACTGGGGGAGTCCTATAACCCCAAGAAAATGAGGACTCAGAAGTCTAAAAAGGCTACTAACCCAGTTCCTTCTAAGAAGAGGAAAACTTCTATAGCTGCTGATGCTCCTGTTCCTAAGGTGCGTGCTACACGTAGTGCTGTGATAGAGGAAGAAGAAATGTTTGAGAGGGCTCTGCTAGAGAGCAAGAAAAAGAAAGCTGCAAAGGAAAGGCTAAAGTAGGAGAGCTTGTAGAGACTGTTGTGGTTGAAGAGGATACGATGGACCTGGTCCATCATGAGGAGCAGACTGCTCTGGTTGTGGTTGAGGCACCAAAATCAAAAAGCGCTAAGGCTTCTTCAAAGAAGTCAGCTACAGTGTCTGCCACGCCTACAAGAACTGTTTAAAGGACCAGGTCCAAGGCAAGAAAAGTGAAGGTCGTTGAGAAAGATGATGATAAATAGTGGAGTTGAGAAGATGAGGGGGAAGTTGGTGAGGTGACTGACAGAATCAACTTGTTTGGTAAAAGAACAATTCTGAAGGGAAAATTGTTGAAGGATCTCGAGGAACCTGGGATGTGATACCTGCTGGACACACTAGATGTTCAGGGGTGGAAGAACATGGTCCTTCACATGGAAGGAAGGTTGGCTAGAGCTGAACTGGTGGAGTTCATGGGTAATGTGGTCAAGGACGGCAGGGTCACTACCACAGTCAAAGAAATTCAAGTCTCCTTTGATACTAAAGAGCTGGGAGAAATTCTGCACATTCCTGCTGAGGGCTACGAAGTACACTAGGCAAAGATGGCCTAGTTTGGATGGGATGGCCTCAGCAATCAACATTACCAGATTCTTCATTGACAATGAAAGTGAAATTTAACCCAGGCCAGTCTACAAAAGTGAAATGAAGCCAGAGCACAAGTTATTCTTCGAGTTTGTCATCAAGCTCTTGCTTCCAAGACAAGAACGAAGGCACATAGCCAACTATATGGATCTGACCTTGATGGAGTGTTTTTATAGGGGAAAGCAGATCAACTAGCCATCCTTCATCAACCAACTCTTGGACAGAGTTGTGAATGTAACAAAAGCACATGCAATCCCATATGGCTTATTCTGACAGCTGTGCTTGCTCATTTTGATGTTTCTGTGAAAAAGGTTGAGATGGCTACTGCTAAGGACTATTTTGGGAAGGATACTTTGCTGACTTGCGATTATACTGTCAATGTTCCTGCAGATGAACCTGGTTTATCTAGGAAGCAGCCTGTCAACAACAAAGTCAGAACTCTGGTGCAGGAAAGAGAGATCAAGGATATAGAGATCCTTCGTTTGAAATCTCGTTTGATTGAGGTTGAAGCCGAGCGGGATGCTCTCAGGGCTAAATTAGCAAAAAAGAAGGAAAAGAACGAGGGTGTTCTTAACCAAATGCTTTCTCTTCTACAAACCAAGACCACAACCTCCTCTGCACCTTCTCAACCTTAGGAATTCCAGATCTACCAAAACCCCTCTTTGACTAGTTGTTCTGTTTCTGTTTTTGTTATTTTTGCTCATGGTAGTGACTGTTTTAGTTTTTATTGTATGGTGCTTGACTTGCGTACTAATCAATGAATTCTGCTGTTTTTGTTATTGACTTGTCTCAGTTTCTTAGATAGCTTACATTTATTGGTTCTTATGATGATTAATCATGTTTGCACCTGCAGTTGCCTCAATGGACATGAGTAATCGTTAACAACTCTGGTAAGTTTATCATTTTGAAACTTTTCGATGATTCCAAAAGGGGGAAGACATGTGATTTTATATTTCAAGTGATATTTATAACCTAATAATGAACTTGGTTTCTCTATGATAAATGCTTAAAAGACATACAAAGTGTTTGAAATGTATACAGGGAGAAGCACAGAGTTTGTCATCATCAAAAAGGGGGAATTTGTTTACCCAAGTCATTGCATAGTTTTGAAGATTGACAAATGTCTGACCAGTTGAACTAGGTCCATCAAAGCATACATACTTGACCTGACGCGTTGGCACATGAACCGTATATGCATAGGAGATGAATGCGATTGTGAAGTATCAATGAACAAAAAGAGTGTCTCCTAATGCGAAAATGTTGAAAATTGATAAGAGAATATAAGTTGAATTCAACAAGGACAGTAACGAAGGAAGGAAGTTGAGTTTAATACAAACTCTTTCTCCAGGAAGAGTTGTACCAGAACTGAACGACAAACTCAACAACTGGCTCTATAAATAATTGAGGTATTCTTGCTTGAATCAAAAAAAAAAAAAAACACACAAGGGCAGAAGTGAATCAAGATCTGAAAGCAAAATTCCCAGAGATTTATCAAGCAGAATTACTGTGCGATACAAAGGCTACAGACCAGCTAGAAGAACCAGTTCCATCTGTTTGTCATTGAGTCTAGTTGGTTGTAGTAGGCGATTTAATATTGTATCTTTTCTGCTTTCATAGAAGAAATTGTAATAGGTACACATTGTTCAAGTTAGAGTTAACTTGAATCTTGTAAAAATTAGCTAGAGGCTAGTTACTACGAAGGGATTAGAGTTAGTCCTAGGATTACAAAAGAGTTTATTTTGTAAGTCCGTTTGGCTCAGAGTTTTAGTGAAGAGTTTGAGCAAATCCTACTGAGGAGTAGGTCGTGGTTTTTTCACCTTTTGAGCCAGTGTTTTCCATGTAAAAATCTCTGTGTTTTTACTTTACTGCTTTTATTATTCCGCAACAGTAGAAGTTGGAACACCAAGAAGAACCAGGTTCTTCCAGAGAGACAGCACTCGAAAAATTGGATACCCTATAAATTAACCTATCTTCTTGTGTGGTGTTGACATCTAAAACATCAACCTCGACCTCCCCGACCTCTACATCGAGCTGCCTGAGTAGGTGGATCGGCAACTAGGGCTAGAAGAATGGCTGGAGGACCTGGTGGAGCACGTGAGGGCTGATAACCCTGTAGAGATGCACCCCTCCTGGCTCTAGGGCAATCCCTAACCATGTGAAGAGTATCACCACACTAAAAACAACCCCTCGGAGGACGTGATGGCTGAGACTGACTCGAACCTGGCTTGCTGGACTAGCCAGTAATAGCACCTCGAGCAGGAGGCACATTGGATACTAGAGGTGCATAATAAGGCTCCTGAGGTCTAGGAAGAGCTGGAACAGTGCTGGCTGCTGGAAGAGCTGAATGAACATGGTGACTCAAAAAACCCCTACCATGGTGTGCTGCTGGTGCACGAGCTCCTAAAAAATTACCAGTCTCTCGAGACCTCTTGACGTCTCTCTCCTCTCTGTCCCGGGTAATCATGCCCTCCACTCTCCTAGAAATACTCACTGCCTGCTGATAAGTGATATCCATCTCCAACTCCCTGGCCATACTGGTCCGAATACTGGGTGGAGCCTCTTAATAAAGAGACGAACCCTCTCCCTGACCGTAGCAACCAAAGCCGGTGCATGCGAGCTAACTCACTGAAACAAACTACATACTCCGACACAGTCATAGTACCCTGGCGCAGCTGCTCAAACTCTGCGCGCCAAGAATCCCTGAGGCTCTGAGGGACATACTCACGCAAGAATATCTCTGAGAAGTGAATCCAAGTGAGTGTGGCTTCCTCGTCTGGACTACTCAGCTCATAGGCACACCACCACTGATATGCCGCTCCCCTCATCTGGAAAGCGGTGAAAGAAACCCCACTCATCTCCACAATGCCCATAGTGCGGAGAATACGATGACACTCCTCAAGAAAATACTGAGCATCATCTGAAGCTAGTCCGCTGGAAATAGGTGGGTGGTACTTCTTGTACCTCCCAAGTCTGAGCTGCTGTGCCTCAGAAGAAGCTACCCTGGTCTCATGCTGAACCGGAGCCACTGGGGCATAGGAATAAACTCTAGGGCCTGATTAACCTGGACCCTCTACTCAGGAGTGCGGGTTGTGGGAGTCTGTGCTCCTCCCCCAGCCTGAGATGTAGCGGGAGCTATCGGAAGTAGTCCAGCCTGGGGTAGAGTGCTGAACATGCTTATGAACTGAGATAAAGTCTCCTGAAGGGCTGGAGCAGAAATAGGAATCTTCGGTTTTGGCCCTCCAGCAGGAGCTGCTGGGGGCTCCTCTGTCGTAGCTCTCACAGCTCTCGCAGGTGCTCGGGATGCACCGCATGGTCGTCCTCTACCCCGAACACGGACTCTGGAGGCTCTGATAGGGAGCTCGGATGCCTGATCGTCGGTCCTCCTGGTACGGGTCCTCACCATCTCTGAGAAAGAATATAATAGAATCTTAGAATTTTTGATGTCAATAACTAGCACGACAAGGAAATCAAAGAAGTATGATTGTTCTTAACAGTTACATAGCCTCACGAAGATAAGTACAAACGTCTCTGTACTGATCCGAGAGACTCTAATAACTGGCTTGTGATTCACGACTCCTATGATCCTAGTGCTCTGATACCAACTTGTCACGACCCAATTTATCCCTCTGAAAGGTATCATGATGGCACCTAGTCTTTACGACTAGGTAAGCCTATTATTGCGGAAAATTTAAAGACAACACCACGATAAAAGATAAAACAACATGAATTTAAATAACAAGAGTAGTGCCACTCGACTCATATACAATAAAAATCTCACAAAACCCGAAATATCGTGAAAACACAAGCTTCTAAAAATCTATAACTCTATACAAAACTGTCTGAAGAAAACTAAAGAAAATCTCTAGACGAGGGAATAGAAGGGGACACCGAGGATCTGCGGACGCGAGCAGAAGTACCTTGAAGTATCCTGGGATCAACAAGCGCGCAATAAATCCGAGGCTGATAGCTCGTACCTGGATCTACACACGAAAAACATGTGCAGGAAAGGGCATGAGTACATCACAATGGTACCCAGTAAGTGCCAAACCTAACCTTGGTCGAGTAGTGACGAGGTTAAGTCAGGGCCCTACCGGAATAAATATAATAAATTAAGCAGTAAAAGATACAAATAAAATTTACGGTAAAATAGTTAAAGTAAAATACGTCCATAGTCCCAAAATAAATATACAATGCTGGGAGATCTCTCGGGATACGTCCGTAGTCCCAAAGTAAATGTGCAAGACATGGGGATCTCCTGGAATACGTCCGTAGTCCCAAAATAAATATGCAGTACAGGGGTCTCTCCCAGAATACGTCTGTAGTCCCAAAATAAATATGCAGCTCAAGATGAGATGACAGTGCAACATTGAATTATATAGTTTAGACTAAGACAATGAAGGAAAATAGGGATCTACCAAAACATGTTGCACATAATTTCAAATAGACAAATTAAACACGTAGGCATGCTTTCCTAATCTAACATAGGAAATTAAACATAGTAGTGCAATTTAACAAAGGAAAACAGTTTATGACTTAGAAGGAAAACGAGATTTTTACAACAATAGCCCGTGTACGTACTCATCACCACGTACACAACACTCACACATCAAGTAATACCAAAAACCCTAAGGGGAAATTCCCCACACAAGGTTAGGCAAGCCACTTACCTCGAACCGCTCAAATCAACCCGATATCACGCTCTTGCCACGAGTATCCAACTCCGAATGATCCAAATCTAATCAAATCAATTGCATAATGTAAATAATACTACAAGTAACTACTTTAACGAATGAATTCGAAGCTAAGGAATGAAAATAGGAAAACCGCCCAAAACGTCTCCCCGGGCCCACGACTCGGAATCGGGTAAAAGTTACCAATTTAGAGCACCCATTCACTCACGAGACCACTCATCCAAAAATTATCAAATTCCGAGGCCTAAAACCCGATTAAAACCCAGAAATTCGATTGGGAGACTTTTTCCCCCAGATTCCCATTTTTTCACTCAAATTCCTTGATTAAATGAAGAAAATTACTATAGATTGATGAAATAAAACCAAATTCGAGTAAGAAATAGTTACCCAGAATATTTCTCTGAAAATTCCTCAAATAATTGCCTTCTCCCGAGCTCAAAATAAAAAAATGGAGTGAAAATTAAGTAACCTCCGATTTCAACCCCTTTTCTGCCCCGCAATCCTTGCACCTACGGCTTTTGGATCGCAGCCGCGGCGCCGCACCTATGGAAAATACATCGCGGGTGGGGAATCCACTTAAGGGGACAGGGTCCGCATCTGCGGAAAATGGGCCGCACCTGCGCGTGCGCGCCTGCGGAGTCTTGTCCGCACCTGCGTGCCTGGTCCGCACCAGCGAAGCCTTGGCCGCATCTGCGGGCATCGCATATGCGGAACTATATCACAACTACGACCCCTGGCCAAGATTCCATTTCTCTCATCTACATTCCCTTCTCCACACGTGCGAGTCCGCACACGCGGTTCCCACTCCGCAGGTCAGAAACACCAGACACTAGAAAAACTTCAGCCCTTCTCTAAGTCTAAAATTCATTCCGTTAATCATCCGAAACACACCTGAGGACCCTGGGACCTCAACAAAACATACCAACCAGTCCTATAACATATGAACTTATCGAGCCTTCAAACCATATCGAATAACATCAAAAACCTGAATTGAGCACGGATTCAAGCCTAAGAACTTATTATTTTCCAAATTCTACAAACAACGCCGAAACACATCAAACCTAGTCTGAAAGACTTCAAATCACACACACATGTCACAAATGACACTACAAACCTACAACCACTTCCGAAATTCTGTTCCGAGCTCGATATCAAAATTTCCACTACCAGCCGAAATCGCCAAAAATCCAACTTTCGCCAGTTCAAGCCTAAATCTACTACAGACCTCCAAAACACATTCCGGACGCGCTCCTAATTCCAAAATCACTCAACGGAGCTAACAGAGTCGACATAATTCTATTCCGGAACCGTGTTCACACAGTTCTGATTACGGTCCAATTTCTAAGACTTAAGTTCTCATTTAGGGACTAAGTGTCCCCAAACACTCCGAAACTCTCAACCAATCCTCCCGACAAGTCATAAAAGCAGAAATAGATACAGGGAAAGCATTTATTAGGGGATCAGGGATCTAACTCTCAAAACGGCCGGCCGGGTCGTTACAATTTTGTCCTTATATAAAATTTAGTGTTTTATAGTTTATTGTATATATAGGTAATTCTTTATTTACAATAGGGGAAATATTTTCAATTCAATTAAACTGTTACAATAGCTAACAAAACCATTGCCATAGGACATGCAAACCGTTCCAAAATAATCTAAAAACCATTGCAGTAGGTAGTTCAACCATTGCAATATCTTAATAAAATCGTTTCCATTTCTATAATAGCCATAAAGTTTTAATAGATATAGTTACAGTTAATGACCGTTGCATTTAACGTTTTGGTAACGAAAATTAACCGTTGCATTAGATAAGAATAATCGTTCCTACAGGAAGAGGAAAAGACATTGCGATAGACTATACTATAGCAACGGTTATATGAACCGTTCCATAAGCTCTATAGGCACGCCGACTTGTGGAACGGGCGCTGAACTGTTGCAATACATTTATGGCAACAGTTTACCTATCTGTTGCAACGGTTTTCCATGCATTGCCATATGTGAATTTTCCCGTAGTGTTATTATAATGAAAAACTAAGAGTCAAATTTGACTAAAACAATTGATAGAATAGGCTCTAAAACACATATCAATTTTCATATTCAAACAGTAGGCAAATAATGTTAAAATGAATAACAAAGATAGTATAGATGAACCTTTAAAGTTGAAAATTCTTTTAAATGATATTGTAGCCTTGAACCGAAACCTCGACTAGAAACCTCGACTAGAAACCTCGCCAAAAATAACTTGAATGTTCTTCGTGCCAAGTATTTGTAGACCTATTGATCCATTTATTTTATAATATGATGTGCTTTTGTAGTTTTCCCTCAGATGTTTCCTTCCAAAAAACTTTCCACACTATTCAAAATTTTTGTAGGTTTGCAGTATTTCAAGTCCTAATAGTCATAGGGAAGTTGTGTCTTACTTATTTTCCGCACTATTCAAAATTTATATTCTTGTACTCTAAGAATGAGAGTACTTTTGTAGTTTTTTTAAAAAATAAAACATATTAAGAGTAAGATAAAAATTTAAATAATAAGATTAGATCTAAAAGAAATACTTACACTAAAATAGTATAGAATTTGGGTATGGTAAAAAATTAGTTGTTCACAGCATGCCCCTCTTTGCTTGGACACATGAAGAGTTTTCAGGCAAAGAAAATGAACAAGGTGACTGATTTTTGACCTCACTATTATTTAAAAAGGAAAAGAAGATAAAAAAAAAGATGTGACCGAGCCTTGGTTTTAGGCACCCTACATATCCCGCGTTATAAGGGAATCAGGTCACGTGTAGTTCAAGTGGAAGAAGAGTGATGGAGTATGCTTAGATGGAGAGTCCATTGAGGTTCCGTCGAGGTCCTGATCCGCGGTTCCAACTATTACATCAAATTGAAAAGAAAGTTACATACTCTTGAAATCTAAGAGTTACAAAATTCCTGTCTAAATGCCATCTAGAATCTTGTCTTGATTCTTGACTTGTTTCCCCCATTGACTTAAGACTAAAACTTGATGCTCTCGATATAATAGACTATGAAATATTCTCACAAACTTGTTCCTTGATCAGGTGATAAGAAGATGGATCTTGAAATCCTATGTCTCTGCATGCATTATGTCAAAGCTGGTTCGACCGGTATTGATATCAAACGTTCCACTTACTCTGGCGAGACCTGGAATCTTATTTTTGCACATCCATTCTATACTTTGCAGAAAAACCTACAAGCCATCAGAAACAAAAAAATGAACAAATATTTTCTGCCCCCGTTTACACTAGGAAACTTTTGTGAGTTATTAAAAACACAATAAACTATCTTTGCTATTGCAAAATGAAGAATTGAAAACGAAATGGCTCCCTTTTTTTTTTGATAATAAGGGATGTCGTACCCTATGTTAAGAAGATGGAAGCAACCAGGGGATGTAGTACCCTTTGTTGACAATAAGATGAGGCTCGTGGCACTCTAAGATGCTACTAGGGAATGTCGTACCCTATGTTGGCAAAAAGTAATGTAGCCAGTGGATGTAATACCCTGTATTGGAAATAATATAAGGCTTGTGGCACTCTGAGATGATACTAGGGAATGTCGTACCCTATGTTGTGTCACGACCCAACCGGTCATTTTACGTTATCGGACCCCATTCCCCTAAATGAAACTTCCCATAGCGGCTTATTGTGATTTATGACTTGCGGGGGCAGGTGGTCCGGGATTCGGAAGTGTTTAGAGTAGTAAAGGAACACTTAGTTCCTTAAGGTTGGCCTTTTTGGCCAAGTTTGACTTCGGTCAATATTTTTAGTAAACGACCTCAAAATCGAGTTTTGATGGTTCCGGTAGCTTCGTATGATGATTTCAGACTTGGGCTTATGTTCGGAATGGTGCGGTTTCCCAGTCGCAGGTGAGGGACCGCTCCTGCGGTCCAGCCTCATAGGTGTGACCCCCAGGTGGGCTGCCCAGTTCTCGCAGGTGTGGGCCCTTTCCAGCAGGTGCGGAGCCATAGGTGCGAGCCCAAGCCCTTGTCCAATTTTCCACAGGTGCGAGCTATTGCTCGCAGGTGCGGTCCTTGAGCCGCAGGCGTGGAACCACTGTAGGCAGCGTGTTCTTTTAAAACATGGGAAATGTTCATTTTCTCCATTTTTCTTCCACCATTGTCGACCTAGAGTGCTTGGGAAAGAGCCAATCCACCTAGATACTGATAAGGTAAGTAAATTCTACCCTAGTATTAGTTTAATACATGAATTATTAGTTAAATTAACTACTTAATTAGTGAAAATCAAGGAATTTGGGAAGTAACCTAGGGCTTTCGAGAATTTACAGAATTTCTCGTGAATTTGCTATGAAATCATACAAAAATCATAAATTAATGATCTTTAGGTTATGGGTGAGTGTTTCCTTCGAGAATTTTCGGAATTCGAGCGTGCGGGCCCGGGGGTGGATTTTTGGATTTCTTCAAGAATGATGAATTGACTAAATAAGTAGGAGAATTCCATGTTTTGAGTACAAATTTCATATATTTACGTAATGTTTGATTAGTTTCGAGTCCTTTGGAGACGAGTTTGGAGTTTCAGGCACGTCCTTGATCCGGGAAGTAGATTCGACACGAGGTGAGTCTCCTTTCTAACCTCGTAAGTGGGAACTGTCCCCATAGGCAATTTAAATGCTATGTGTGATGTTTGTGGGGGCTACGTACGTCCAAAGTGACTAGAGTCCATACTTAGCGGCTATTATTTTTATGTCTGGGTAGTTAGGCCCACACCACGCCTTGTCTTCTTCCTCGTAATGAATTATATGTTATGAATTCATGTGATATGTAGCATTGGTTCCCTGAGATTTATGGAATTTGATAATTTGAAGGAGTTGATTATGGAAAGTAATTTTAAAAGAATATTGTGTGTGCATGTGACCGCTTCGCAATTTACATTCCGCGAGCGGAGTGTGATTTCCCCCACTCTCATGGGAGCGGGCGTACGCCACGACGGATTGAAAGATGCACTTATGGTTCGGGCCGTTCGAACCTCGGCAGTGCATAGATATGATTGTTTTATGGCAAAGATGCACTTATGTTTCGGGCCGGTCGACCCTTGGCAGTGCACAAACATGATTCTTTTTATATGGCTCAGGCCGGTTGTCTTTATCCCGTATGCACATGATAAATTGTTACTGAATTCATGGATATTGATTTGATAGATATTTGGGGGAAGATGAAGCAGTAATTGTTTATTTACTTCCAGTATATACTTGGATTTCAGTGTCTTATATACTTGCTGCTTTACTACCTTTACATGCCTACCGTTTTCATCATATTCTGTTAAATTATATTGTTGGACCTTAGTGAGTGTCAAGTCGACCTCTCGTCACTACTTCTTCGAGATTAGACGAGATACTCACTGGGTACATATTTATTTATGTACTCATGCTACGCTTCAGTACTTAATTGTACAGGTTCTGAGGCTGGTGCATCTGGTTACCAGACCGGAGCTCGATTCTGATTATAGTTGGACCTGACTTCACGGTGAGTTGCTTCTCCTGGCGATCCTCGGCAGCACCATGGAGTTTATTTTTCTTATTTCCTATCTATTTCTTTCAGACAGTGGGACTATATATTATATCTTTTGTATATTCTGTTAGTATGCCCGTAGGATTTGTGACACTAGTTCCTGGCACACACGTGGTAGTTATTATGGATTTCGGGTCTGTATATATATTGGCTCACGCCTCCTTATGACCGCTTTTGATTAAAACTGGCTAATTATCCTTTTCGATTTATGTTTTAAGCTTTAAAACTTGGTATATGTTGAAATGTTTAATCAAATAAGAAAGAACCCTTAGTAAATTGAGTGTTGGCTTGCCCGACCCTGCTGTTGGGTGCCATCATGACCTGCGTTAGGATTTTGGATCGTGACAACATGGTATCAGAGCTCTAGGTTCACATAGGTCTCACAAGTCACGGTCATACCTAGTAGAGTGTTGCGGATCGGTATGGAGACGTCTTTACTTATCTTCGGGAGGCTATAGGGTATTAGGAAACCTCTCTTTATTCTTATTTTATCGTGCAGTCGATGGTTTACTAAAACTCATTCTTCTATTCTCTCATAGATGGTGAGCAAGCGCACATCCGATGTTGCAAACCCGGGAGATGCCGCTACCCCTACCGTCCGAGGCCGTGGAAGAGGCCGGGGGAGGTTACCGGCCCGAGGTAGGGGACAAGGCGTCCCAGAGCTATTCCAGTTGCACTACCACCAGAGGATCCTATCATAGAGGAGCAGAACGAGGTGCCCCCAGCAGATCCTGCTCGAGTAGACTTCATGACAATGCCAAGCTTCCAGGAGGTCATGGGACGTATGATGAGATTTATGGATACTATGTCCCAAGCTGGTTTATTTCCAGCAGATCCTGCCGCTTCTCAAGCGGGAGGGGGAGTCCAGTCCCCTACTGCCCAGGCTGCAGGCCAGACAGCAGCATTACATCATACCCCGGGTACACTGCCTGTGGGTAGGGTCCAGCCTGTAGCAGCAGCACCTGAGCCCAGACCAGCTGCAAACGACGATCCACAGAAGTTATTGGACAGATGGACTCGATTGCACCCTCCAGTCTTCGGGGGTGAGCGAGGCGAGGATGCCCAGGATTTCATTGATAGGTGCAGGGACAGACTGCACAATATGAGGATAATAGAGTCCCATAGAGTGGATTTCACTACCTTCCAGTTGGAGGGCAGAGCTCGTAGGTGGTGGCAGTCCTATATTCTCAGAAGGCCAGCAGATTCTCTTCCTGTCACTTGGGAGTAGTTCACGCAGATGTTTCTGGATAGATATATCCCACCCTCTGAGAGGTAAGAGCTGCGGTATCAGTTTGAGCAGCTAGAGCAGGGACAGATGTCAGTGACAGATTATGAGGCCAGATTTTTAGAGTTGTCTCGCCATGCACTCATGATACTACCTACTGATGCCGAGAGGGTGCGGAGATTTGTGGCTGGGTTGCATCCAGGTATTAGGGACACCATGGCCCGAGAGGTGGAGATGGGTATTCCTTATCAGCTCGTGGTAGAGATTGCTCGCAGGATCGAGGGGTATCAGTCGAGGAGCAGAGAGCAGGGGAAGCAGGACAAGAGGGCTAGATTCTCTGGAGATTTCAGAGGTGCCCAATTAGGGGCAGAGATCAGTTTAGTAGTACTCAGCCCAGCAGACCTTCATATTCAACACCTCCACCACCTCCCCGAGGTGTTCCAGCGAGGCCTCATTCTAGCTCCATGCCAGAGCGTTCCTACCTCCCTCCAGCCATTCAGAGTCCACCCAGTAGTTATTCCAGTCACCCGAGATCCTCCAGTCCCTACTTCAGTGCTATGCCAGAGGGCTCACATCGCTCTCCGTCCATTCATGGTTCTTTTTCGGGGCAGCATGTTATGGTATCTGGAGGTTGTTATGAGTGTGGGGATCCAGGTCATATAAGGAGGCATTGTCCCAGGTTTTGGGGCAAGGCAGTGCAGCAGGGTTATCAACCGATGGGTCCAGCACCAACAGTCCGGCCACCTAGAGGTGGAGGACAGGTCGGTAGGGGTCGTCCTAGAGGTGGAGGCCAGTTAGGGGGAGGTCAGCCAGCTTCTGTTCACTCTGGTGGAGCTTAGTCTTTCGGTGCTCCAGCTAGATTCTATGCCATTCCGGCTAGATCAGATGTAGTGGACTCAGACGCCATGATCACATGTATTATCTTAGTATGTGGTAGAGAGGCTTCAGTATTATTTGATCCAGGATCCACCTATTCATATGTTTTAGCATTATTTGCTCATTTTCTAGATACTCCTCGTGAGTCCTTGGGTTCTCCTATATATGTGTCCACTCTTGTGGGCGATTCTGTGGTGGTAGACCGGATCTATCGGTCTTGTGTGATCACATTCTGTGGATTCGAGACCAGAGTAGACGTTTTATTGCTCGACATGGTCGATTTTGAGGTTATTCTAGGCATGGATTGGCTATATCCTTATCATGCCGTGCTAGATTTCCATGCCAAGACAGTTATTTTAGCCATGCCCGAGTCGCCTAGGCTGGAGTGGAGAGGTTCCTCAGTTAGTGCAGCCAGCCGAGTTATTTCATTCCTTAAGGCTCGACATATGGTCGAGAATGGTTGTCTTGCCTATCTTGCTTATGTGCGGGACACCACCGTCGAGTCTCCGACGATTGATTTAGTGCCAGTTGTTCGAGAGTTTGCTAATGTATTTCCTTCAGACATTCCGGGCATGCCTCCGGATCGTGATATTGATTTCTGCATTGATGTAGCTCCAGGCACCCAGCCTATTTCCATTCCCCCGTACCATATGGCTCCGAAGGAGTTGAAAGAGCAGCTTGAGGAGTTTTTGTTTAAGGGGTTTATCAGACCGAGTGTATCGTCTTGGGGTGCTCCAGTTCTATTAGTAAAGAAGAAGGATGGGTCTATGTGGATGTGTATTGATTACCGCCAGTTGAACAAGGTCACCATTAAGAACAAGTATCCATTGCCGCATATCGATGATTTGTTTGACCAGTTGCAGGGTGCTCGGGTGTTCTCTAATATTGATTTGAGATCGGGGTATCACCAGCTGAAGATTCGGGACTCGGATGTTCCGAAGACTGATTTTCACACGAGATATGGCCATTATGAGTTCCTAGTGATGTCCTTTGGCTTGACTAATGCCCCACCGACATATGGACTTGATGAAAAAGGTGTTCAGGCCGTATATTGATTCCTTTGTCATTGTCTTTATTGATGACATCTTGATTTACTCACGTAGCCTGGGGGAGAACGAGAAGCATTTGAGAGTTGTGCTCCAGACTTTGCGGGAACAGAAGCTATATGCTAAGTTCTCCAAGTGTGAGTTCTAGTTGGATTCCGTAGCATTCTTGGGGCATGTGATATCCGGAGAGGGTATCAAGGGTGATCCTCAGAAGATCGAGGCAGTTCAAAGTTGGCCTCGTCCTACTTCAGCTATAGAGATCAGGAGCTTTTTGGGCCTACCAGGCTATTATTGCCGATTTGTGGAGAGGTTTTCTTCGATTGCATCTCCATTGACTAGATTGACTCAGAAGAATGCCCCGTTACGGTGGTTTGACGAGTGTGAGGTGAGCTTTCGGAATCTCAAGGCGGCATGGACTTTAGCACCAGTTCTGGTATTGCCTTCCGGTTCTGGGATGTACACAATATATTGCGACGCTTCGCGCGTTAGCTTTGGGTGTGTGTTGATGCAGGAAGGGAGAGTTATCTCTTACGCTTCACGCCAGCTGAAGGTTCTTGAGACGAATTACCGTGTGCACGATTTGGAATTGGTGGTGATTGTTCATGCTCTTAAGATTTGGAGGCACTACTTGTATGAGGTGTCTTGTGAGGTTTATACAGACCACCGCAGCTTGTAGCACTTGTTTAAGCAGAGAGATCTTAATTTGAGGCAGCGCATATGGCTTGAGTTGTTGAAGGATTATGATATCACCATTCTTTATCATCCGGGCAAGGCAAATGTGGTAGAAGATGCCTTGAGCAGGAAGGCAGAGAGTATGGGTAGTTTGGTTTATATTGCAGCTGAGGAGAGACCTCTAGCCTTGTACATTCAGTCCTTGGCTAATCGCCTGGTGAGATTAGACCTTTCAGAGCCTCGTCGAGTTTTAGCACATGTGGTTGCTCAGTCTTTTTTATTGGGGGAGATTAAGGCCCGACAGTTCGATGATCCGTGCTTAGCAGATCTTCGAGAGACAGTGGTATATGGTGGTGCTAAGGAGGTTACTATTGGCGAGGATGGTGTTCTGAGACTTCAGGCCATTTATGTGTTCCTAATGTTGATGGCCTGAGGGAGAGGATTCTAGAGGAGGCACACAGTTCTCGGTATTCTGTTCATCCTGGTNNCATGTGACTAGGTGTCTTAATTGCCAGCAGGTGAAGTTTGAGCACCAGAGGCCAGGAGGCCTACTTCAGCAGATGCCCATTCCTGAGTGGAAGTGGGAGCGCATCACTATGGACTTCGTGGTTGGGTTGCCTCGGACTTTGCGGAAGGTTGACGTGGTTTGGGTCATTGTGGATAGGTTGACCAAATCAGCGCATTTTATTCCAATAGCTACTACATATACTTCTGAGAGGCTAGCCCAGATATACATTCGGGAGATAGTCCGGTTGCACGGCGTGCCGGTGTCCATTATATCAGATCGAGGTCCTCAGTTCACCTCGCACTTCTGGAGAGCATTGCACGGTGGGTTAGGCACCCAGATAAACCTCAGCACAACATTTCACCCTCAGACTGATGGCCAGTCAGAGCGTACAGTTCAGATATTGGAGGACATGCTCAGGGCATGTGTGATTGACTTCGGAGGTCAGTGGGACCAGTTCTTGCTCTGGACCGAGTTTGCTTACAATATTTATTAGTCCAGCATCGAGATGGCTCCATTTGAGGCTTTGTATAGTCGGCGATGCCGTTCTCCTATCGGGTGGTTTGATCCTGGCGAGGCTAAGTTATATGGCACCGACCCGGTGAGGGATGCTTTGGAGAGGGTGAAGTTGATTCAGGAGAGGCTCCACACAGCACAGTCCAGACAGAAGAGTTACGCGGATCAGAAGGCGCGTGATGTATTATTTATGGAGGGAGACAAGGTTCTGTTGAAGGTCTCGCCGATGAAGGGTATTATGAGGTTGGGGAAGAAGGGAAAGCTGAGTCCGAGGTTTATAGGTCCCTTCGAGGTGTTGATCCGTGTTGGATAGGTTGCTTATGAGCTAGCTTTACCTCCCAGTTTATCAGGAGTTCATCCGGTCTTTCATGTATCCATGCTCCGGATGTCCCACGCCGACTTCTCTCACGTGGTTGATTTCAGCACTATTCAGTTGGATGAGAGGTTGGGCTACAAGGAGGGGCCAGTTGCTATTATTGATAGACATGATCGCCAGTTGAGGTCCAAGAGAGTGTCTGCGGTGAAGGTCTAGTGGAGGGGCCAATCAGTCAAGGGAGCGACCTGGGAGTCCAAGGAGGACATGCGGAGCAGATATCTGCACTTATTCAACACTTCAGGTATGATTCTAGACCCGTTCGAGGACGAACGTTTGTTTAAGAGATGGAGAATGTAACAACCAGACCGGTCATTTTGTGTTATCGGACTCCGTTCCCCTAAATGAAACATCCCATAGCGGCTTATTGTGATTTCTGATTTGCGGGGGCGGGTGGTCCGGGATTCGGAAGTGTTTAGAGCAGTAAAGGAAAACTTAGTTCCTTAAGGTTGGCCTTTTTGGCCAAGTTTGACTTCGGTCAACATTTTTAGTAAACGACCTCGAAATTGAGTTTCGATGGTTCCGGTAGCTTCGTATGATGATTTCAGACTTGGGCGTATGTTCGGAATGGGTATTGGATGACCGGGGAGCGTTTTGGCGGCCAATATCGAAATAAGAGTTTCCTTAAGTTCATATTGTGGTTTGGGACGTGTTTTGTGTTATCGAGGTCCGAATGGAATTTCGAGATCAGGAATAGTTCCGTTATGTAATTTATGACTTTCCTGCAAAATTTGGTGTCATTCCGAGTAGTATAGGTTGGTTCGGCGCATTGATATCGAATTAAAGAACTTGAAGTCCTTAAGTTTTGATTCTAGGGATTTTTAGGTGTGATTTTGAGTTTTTGCGTTGTTTTGAGTGTTCCAAAGGCTCGAGCGAGTCCATATTATGATTTTGGACTTGTTGGTATATTTGGACGGGGGCTCGGGTGGGCCCGGGTGCCTCTCGGGCACTAAACAAGGCCAAAAACTAGTTGAAACAGTTGCTGGTGCACCTGATCTGGTGTGACCGTAGGTGCGGTTGCCCAGTCACAGGTGCGACCCCCAGGTGGGCTTCCCAGTTCTCGCAGGTGCAGGCCCTTTCCCGCAGATGCGGAGCCGCAGGTGCGAGCCCAGGCCCTTGTCCCATTTTTCGCAGGTGCGAGCTATTTCCGCAGGTGCGGTCCTTGAGCCGCAGGTGCGGAACCACTATAGGCAGTGTGTTCTTTTTAAACATTGTCGACCTAGAGAGCTTGGGAAAGAGCAAATCCACCTAGCTACTGATAAGGTAAGTAAATTCTACCCTAGTATTAGTTTAATACATGAATTACTAGTTAAATTGACTACTTAATTAGTGAAAATCAAGGAATTGGGTAGTAAACTAGGGCTTTCGAGAATTTAGAGAATTTCCCGTGAATTTTCTATGAAATCATACAAAAATCATATATTAGCGATCTTTAGGTTATGGATGAGTGTTTCTTTTGAGAATTTTTGGAATCCGAGCGTGCGGGCCCGGGGGTGGATTTTGGGATTTCTTCAAGAATGATGAATTGGCTAAATAAGTAGGAGAATTCCATGCTTTGAGTATAATTTGAGATTTTTCCGTAACATTTGATTAGTTTCGAGTCCTTTGGAGACGAGTTTGGAGTTTCGGGCGCGTCCTTGATCTGGGAAGTAGATTCGACACGAGGTGAGTCTCCTTTCTAACCTCGTAAGAAGGAATTATCCCCTTAGGTGATTTAAATGCTATGTGTGATATTTGTGGGGGCTATGTACGTACAAAGTGATGAGAGTTCGTACGTAGCGGCTATTATTATTATGTCCGGGTAGTTAGGCCCACATCATGCCTTGTGTTCTTCCTCGTAATGAATTATATGTTATGAATTCATGTGATATGTAGCATTGGTTCCCTGAGATTGATGGAATTTGATGATTTGAAGGAGTTGATTATGGAAAGTAATTTTAAAAGAATATTGTGTGTGCATGTGACCGCTTCACAATTTACATTCCTCGAGCAGAGTGTCATTTCCCCCACTCTCATGGGATGGGGACGTACGCTACTGCGGATTTAAATATGCACTTATGGTTCGGGCCGTTCGACCCTCGGCAGTGCACATACATGATTAGTTTTATATGGCTCAGGCCGGTTGTCGCATGATAAATTGTTTTTGAATTCATAGATATTGATTTGACAGATATTTGGGGGAAGATGAAGCAGTAATTGTTTATTTACTTCCAGTATTTACTTGGATTTCAGTGTCTTATATACTTGCTGCTTTACTACCTTTACATGCCTACCGTTTTCATCATATTCTGTTAAATTATATTGTTGGACCTTAGTGAGTGTCAAGTCGACCTCTCGTCACTACTTCTTCGAGATTAGACGAGATACTCACTGGGTACATATTTATTTATGTACTCATGCTACGCTTCAGTACTTAATTGTACAGGTTCTGAGGCTGGTGCATCTGGTTACCAGACCGGAGCTCGATTCTGATTATAGTTGGACCTGACTTCACGGTGAGTTGCTTCTCCTGGCGATCCTCGGCAGCACCATGGAGTTTATTTTTCTTATTTCCTATCTATTTCTTTCAGACAGTGGGACTATATATTATATCTTTTGTATATTCTGTTAGTATGCCCGTAGGATTTGTGACACTAGTTGCTGGCACACACGTGGTAGTTCCTGGCACACACGTGATAGTTATTATGGATTTCGGGTCTGTACATATATTGGCTCACGCCTACTTATGACCGCTTTTGATTAAAATTGGCTAATTATCCTTTTCGATTTATGTTTTAAGCTTTAAAACTTGGTATATGTTGAAATTTTTAATCAAATAAGAAATAACCCTTAGTAAATTGAGTGTTGGCTTGCCCGACCCCGCTGTTGGGCGCTATCACGACCTGAGTTAGGTTTTTGGATCGTGACATGTTGTTGGTTGATTTCCCAATGCACACGCAAGTGTACGTGGTCGACAAGTAATATAGGA
>ML417669.1:3170-29979 GCA_005239525.1 Nicotiana knightiana
GGGGGGGGGATGGGGGATCGGTTCATGCTCTCAATTCCTCATTTTGCCTCCGTTCCTTTCTTAATGCCTTGTTTGAGTCACCCTAGGTAACATCTGGCTATTACAGAAATGAAGTTTTGAAAATATGTATTTCCGGAGAATCATTTATAAATAATTCAAGTGTTTTAAAGAAAATTCACAAAGGTAAAAATTTGGTTGAATCATAGGCCGTGACATGCTCTGAGACATTGGAACCTTTTTAACTCGGAATTTTGAGGACTCCCTCAAAATTCTGCCCCAGTTTGGTGTATAACTTTGGTGATACTTTTTTGGAGATCCTTGAAATAATGAGGTTGACGATACTCAAAATCTTGCCTCGGTTTCTGACCGTAGAGGGGAATGAAGATTTTATTATACTATGACCGAACCTACATTGCTGCCTATGTATCCCCTCTTAAACGAGAATCAGGTCAAGTGTAGTTCATATTACATCAAGATAAAGTGCAAATATTCTCAAATATAATATCTCTTGACGTTCTCTGAATTGCTAAGTTTCGCCCATATCTCCCCATCCATCTCTGCAAGTATGAGTGCTCCTCCTGTCAGTACTCAGTGAACCATGTAAGGACCTTGCCAGTTAGGTGAGAAATTTCCTTTTTCTTTGTCATAATGTGGGAAGATCCACTTCAACCCAAATTGCCCACGGTATGAATTGCCTCAGTCTAACCTTCTTGTTGAAAGCCCATTCTAATTTGGTAGAGTTGACTGTGACACACCTCGTTCATCCTTTTACCATCGATGATAACTAGTTGCTCGTATCGGCTCTGTATCCATTCCGCATTGCTGAGCTCGACTTCCTGTATGATTCTTAGGGAAAGAATCTCCTCCTCGGCTGGTATGACAACTTCAGTATTGTAGACCAATAAATAAGGGGTTGCCTCAGTTGACGTGCAGACTGTGGTGCGATACCCAGCTGAAAAAACGATAGCTTCTTATTCCACTTCTTTTAATTGTCCACCATCTTTCTCAATATTTTCTTGATGTTATTGTTGGCGACTTCTACGAATCCATTCATTTGTGGCCTATATGCTATAGAATTACGGTGCTTGATTTTGAATGTTTCATACATGGCTTTCATCAGATCACTATTGAGATTGGCAGCATTTTCTGTAATGATTGATTCGGGTACTTCGAATCAGCAGATGATATGATCCCGAACAAAATATGCTATGACCTTCTTGGTCACGACTTTATAGGAAGCGGCTTCGACCCATTCTGTGAAGTAATATATGGCTACCAAGATGAATCTGTGTCTACTAGAAGTGGCGCGTTCAATCAGTCTGATGACATCCATGCCCCTGGCGGAGAAAGTCCAGGGTGAACTTGTTGCATTGAGTTCATTGGGTGGTACCCTTATCATGTGAACATGCACCTGACATTATTGACAGTTCAGTACATATTTGACGTAGTCCGTCTCCATGGTCATCCAGAAATATCATGCCCTTAATATCTTCTTTTCTAGAACAAACACATTTGTGTGAGGTCCGCATGTTCCGGCATGTATCTCTTCGAGAAACCTAGATGCCTCCTTGGCATCGACACATCGTAGCAGACCCAAGTCGGGAGTCCTTTTATACAGAATTCCTCCGCTCTGAAAGAAGTGGTTGGCCAACCTCTGAAGCGTGTGCTTTTGGGTATGTGTAGAATTTTTCGGGTATTCTCCTTTCTCCAAATACTCCTTGATATCGTGAAACCATGTATTTACATCTAACTCATTTGTAACATGAGCACAACAAGATGACTACTTACGGATCTATATTGGGATGGGATCAATATAGTTCTTGTATGGATGTTGTATCATGGAAGACAAGGTAGCCAGCGCATCCGTAAACTCGTTTTGAACTCTCAGAACATGTTTGAACTCTATATTTGTGAACCTCTTGATCAGGTATTGTATACAGTGTAGGTATGGAAATATCTTGGTGTTTTTTGCAGCCCACTCTCCGGGTATATGATGTATTAGCAAATCTGAATCTTCGATTACCAGCAACTCCTGAATATTCATGTCGATGGACAATCCAAGTCCTAAGATACATGCTTCATATTCTGCCATATTGTTGGTGCACGGGAACCTGATCTTGGTGGATACCGGAAAATGTTGGCCGGTTTTTGATACCAAAACATCTTCCAACCATCATATGCTTCGGCAATGTCTTATCCTATAAATGACACTTTCTCATCGGGAAAATACGTCTTCATTGGTTCATATTCTCCGTCCGTGGGGTTCTCTATCAGGTGATCGGCCAATGGTTGCCCCTTGACTGCTTTCTGAATCACATAGGTGATGTCAAACTCACTCAGTAGTATTTTCCATTTTTCTAGCTTACCCGTAGGCCTGTGCTTATGAAAGATGTATTTCAGCGAATCCATCCTTGATATGACATATGTGGTGTATGCACATAAGTAATGTCTCAATTTGTGAGCTATCCATGTTAAGGCACAACAAGTACATTCCAACAAAGAGTACCGAGCTTCATAAGGTGTGAACTTCTTACTCAGATAGTATTTTTCTTGCTCCTTCTTTCCGGTTTCGTCATGTTGCCCCAAAACACATCCGAATTCTCCATCCAACATAGATAGGTACAACAATAAAGGTCTACCGGGCTCCAGTGGGACCAATACAGGCGGCTTGGACAAATACTCTTTGATTATATCGAAAGCCTTTTGACACTTTTCAGTCCAACTCGTCGCAACATCTTTCCTTAGCATTTGAAGATTGGCTCACATATTACCATCGACTGTGTTATAAAGCGGCTGATATAGTTGAGGCGTCCTAGAAAACTCGTTACATCCTTCTTGTTCTTTGATGGTGACAGGTCTTGAAAAGCTTTAATCATTGACGGATCCAACTCAATGCCGTGACGACTGACAATGAACCCTATCAACTTTTTGGTAGGGACTCCTAAAGCATATTTGCAGGATTCAACTTTATATTGTACTTTCATAGCCGGTCGAAAAAGTTTCTCAGGTTTGTTATGTGATCCGAACTCTTCTTAAACTTAATGATGACATCATCCATGTACCCCTTATTTCCTTGTGTATCATATCGTGAAAGAGAGTAGTCATGGCCCTCATGAAAGTTTCCCTGGCGTTCTTTAAACGAAACGACATCATCTTATAATAGTATATCCCCTATGGCATGATGAAGGTAGTCCTTTCTACATCCTCTTCGTCCATCTATATCTGGAGGTATCTTGCAAAGAAATCCACGAAGGATTAGAGTTCATGCTTGTCGTAGTTATTGATCAGTATGTGTATGTTGGGTAGCGAGAAATCATCCTTAGGACTCGCTCGATTCAGGTCTCGGTAGTCAACGCATACCCTAACCTTCCCATCCTTCTTTGGTACCGGCACAATGTTGGCTATCGAAGTTGGGTACTCGACCACTCGAAGGACCTTGGCTTTTATTTTCTTGGTAACTTCCTTTTTATCTTCAAACTCATGTTTGGCTTGCATTTCCTGAGTTTTTGCTTTATCGGTGGACACATGGGATTGGTAAGTAGCTTGTGAGCTACTATGGATGTGCTCAATCCTGTCATGTCGTCATAGGACCATGAAATAATATCCTCATATTCTTTTATAAATCTCATGTACTCTTCCTTCTCTGACGGTGATAGATGAATGATAATGTGAGTTTATTTGACTATTTCAGAATCCCCTAAATTAGCTGCTTCAGTTTCTTCTAGATTGGACTTTGGTTTGTTCTCAGAATCCTCTACTTCTTTAACAATTTCCTCAGGTATTACATCATTTTTACAATCTTCTGAGTCACTCTCCTTATGTTGCGTTGTCTCTTTACATGTCACAGTTGTAGATTCAACGAGATAGGTAATAATTATGCTAAAAAAGAATATAGAAAGATAATAATATAAATAAACAAAAAGCAATGATGCATTAAGTAAAACATAAAAATCCATCAAACAAGTACGACTCGATGTCTCGAGTAATTATTTCAAAACATTGAAATGTCAAATGCCAGAAAATAATTTTTTAAAGAAATCATGCTAGTTCTGCCAAGGCTACCCAGGTGCTCGATGATCCAGTTCTTGAGAACAACTCCATCTCCTATTATCTGAATGGTAAGATCTTCCTCCTCCTCCTCCAAGATTGCACTGCAGCCCATATCTTCCTTTTCCAGAAACATGCTCCTCATGCCAGTGAAAACCTCGCCCTTCTAAAATCCCCAAATCGCATCAGTCTGGCGGAATGTTTGGTGCAGTGGTAGTATAGGTTTTTCCAGTGGATAGTAGAAGTCCTGCCACATTGGTGTCCAATCATTATATTCCTACACAACGTATTCATATCTGAGACCGAAGGTTGTTCCATGATGTTGTGGTCGTATCGATTTTATGATCCCTTGAAGCTTAGGACCAAGAACCTTGCTTGGTTCGTATCCTAACCACAATATCATACTTAGAACATTGTTGCTCCACCATCTGACCGCGTTTACCCGGTCAATGCTGTAGAATGTCTCTCTTTCCAACTTGCTTCTATTCTCAATGGTTGGTACAATCTAGTTGGTGTGGATATGATTACTTTCATCTCCATGGATGACTACCTCATGATGATGCCACTTGAATTTTACGGCATGGTATAAGGTAGAAGCAACTGCCCCAGCCACGTGCATCTATGGTCGTCCCAACAATAGGTTATAGATAGCAGATATATCCAAAATTGAACTAGGTTGGGCCCATATTCAATTCCAGGTTGATCTCTCCAACAGTAGCTCTCTGAGACCCATCAAAAGCTTTCACATCCATATTTCCCATCTGTATCTCATATAGACCTATACCCTATCTTTTCAGAGTAGTCAGTGGGCATATGTTCAGACTTGAACCCCCATCGATCAAAAGGATTGAGTCATAACAAAGCATTGCACGGTAATGTGCAATGCTTTGTTATGACTCAATCCTTTTGGAGGCATCTCATCTTCATGGAAAGTGATCTTGTGTCTCTCCAGTACTTGTCCTACCATGTTTTCCATCTCTCCACTAGTGATACCGGTAGGCACGTAAGATTCACTTAACACCTTCATCAAGGCATTCTTGTGTGCATCTGAGTTTTGTAACAGTGACAGGATGGATATTTGGGCGGGAGTCTTGTTTAGATGATCAACAACAAGCTACTCCCTTGCCTGTACCTCCCTCCAATGATCATTAGCATCTATCTCCACAACATGTGGTTTAGGCATGATTTCTGTACTTGTTCCTCAAGGATTTTCTGGCATGTAAACCCTGCTAGTTCTAGTCAACCCTTGTGCAACACCCATATCTTCCATCTTGTCTTTTCCCTTTCTTCTTGCTTCCGCTACTTAATCCCATGGAACAACATCGTACTTGTAGGACGGTGATAAGGCTACCATCACAGTGAAGGGTGTAACTACCTCGACCTCGACCTCGACTGGTGCCTTGGTCTGCACCACAATCGGCAACAGGGTGAAAAGAGATGTTTTAGGAACGTCTACCTCTCGGATAAGCTCGGTAGATCCTTCCTGGTCCCATTATTTATTAATTTATATCACATTCACTCCCTTAACTTTGTGATTAGGAAGAGGGTTATTACGGACATTCAACGCTAACTTCTCTGCAGATTTTCTCATTCTTGCCCACTCTTACAAGCTTATCACAATAAGTCCTCAAATGCACCTTGGGATCACCGATGCCATTGAACATCTCAAACATATGAGGTTTTTACCCCTCTAGTAGTTCCACGTGTGGCTGGATACACAAATCTTCATAATTCAACCTTTTCCGCTCTGGACTCTTCCTGTCAACTTCTTTAACTCCTTAATTATTGGTTGGTTCAAGTATGTATAGTGTTTGCTGTGGGGTGTGTGGTAGGTTTTTCACGTATATGCCTTGGTGTGCTCCCAGGACTTGAGTATATGGGTGATCATTGATTGAGGTTTGAGGGGGATCAGGGGTAGGTTGTGGTACGTAAAGTGGGGTAGGATAAGTAGTTGTTTGTGGATATTGGGTCATGTAATGGTGTTGTTGTTGAGGGTTTTGTAATGGTAGAGGGTTAAGGTTTTGAGGGGGGCGGGGTTGTGACAATGGTGCGTTGCAGGAGGATTTTGTGGAGCTAAGGGTGGTGGATTTTGGGTTTGTGTATTTTAGGGTGGCGTTTGATTCTGGGTGGTGGTGTTCTGATGGTTGACGTCGGTGACATTTAATGTAAAGGAGAGATTTGCGAGATTCCAGACATGCTCAAGCTCTCCTTGTAACTCCAAGATTTTCTGGTCCAACCGCAAAAACAACTTATTTTTCCCTGGCGTACTTCTTCCATCTGAAGTCTCGATATTCTCTACTATAGTAGCGTTTTCTTATCGATTACCACTCAAATCGTCCATCTTTCCTTTGCCTTTGCTTTGGCTTTTGGGGTCGCTAGGTAGAGGAGGAGGTGGAGGACCTTTGGATCTGGTGTGATATGCTATCAATGCCAAAATGCACAAACGAATCTTTAGGGATGGGAGTAATCAAATGAAAGAAAAAAATAAAAGGTAACCAAGTCAGTATGACAAAATAAAGAGTGTCTGCAATATTTAAGCAAATAACAAGTAAGGGACACAATAATTCACCTCCTAATTTGGGAACCTCATTGTGCCCGAGGTCGGCCTAAGCGATAAATGGAGAAAATTTATGCCAACGTTTCTTCATTCCATTAATGCGAAAATAAATCAAACTAATCTTTACTAAATCAAAATAATAACATGAAGTCACTAGTGGCAAGATGCCTTATTACATCAAATTCTAACGAAATCTAACTAGAGAGCAATAAAGAAAATTTCCTCCAAATCTATTTGGTCCTAGAAGGACCCTCTCCATGCTTTGCTCTTTTGACTCCATCAATCACACTTCCCAGGTCACGCATGTCGAGCAACAAGTAAGCCATTTCCTGCTTCCCTCTTTCTTCATATCTCATACCTTGGAAATCCCAAGGCCTCTTTCTCATCTTCCCCTCCAGCTCCATAAACCCATGATCTAAGTGATCCAACCTCTCTATCGACTAGTTTTCAATCTCCTTCCATTATTTGATCGCGTCCATGTCTACTTTATGTTGTTCCAGATGCTTAGCCTCAAATTTGAACACTCTTTTGTGTAGCCTCTTGTACTTTACCTGAGCCTCAGCTACCTCATCTATGATTCTATATTTCAGATTGACCCCCGATTTGACGTCCCCGGTTATGTTATCCTCCAACCATGAAAGGAAATAATACATGTGACTAGCATGGTACATGTCCGGTTCGATAGTCTCTCCGTCTACAATGATCTTTTTGTTCCACATGTGTTGGGCCTCAAACTATAATAGAATAACGTCCCCTTTGAAGTCTGCCTTACACTGAATCATATTAACAACCCGAGATATGACCTTCTTCCTCCCAGATTTCCCCATTACCCTTATAGGAGTATAAGGCTAAATGCCTCATATCCCAATCAAAACCAAATGAGTGGTCCCTTTGGACCTGATGATGAACTCTCTATTAGGAAACACTCAAACATCCAAGGTTTTTCAAACCTATCTGGAGCAAACGTCATCTTCTTTGGATGATGAATGGTGATGTAGTCATTCAGTAGTCTATGCAAGATCACCTAAAAGTAATTTCCTCTATGAAAATGTTCTAGCAACCAAACCTGTAGTAGAAGATTGCAACCCTCAAAATGTCCAAACCCATGCTTGCATCGATCTAAGACTCGATATATCTTAGCTAGTATCATAGGGATGATGGTGTATTTCTGCCCCTTGATCCCTTCCATCATGGTCCTGGCGACAATGGCCAAACGAGTATGAATTTTCTCTCCTTACACTGGAAAAATTAGCAAGCCTAGAAAGTAGACTATGAAGACATAAACATGGCGGTGAAACCATAGAGGTAATAGCCAACTCCTCATGATGCAAGCAGTATGACTTGCTGTGCCCATAACACTCATAGTGAAACTCGAAAGGGATGTATGCTTTCTTCAAGCAAACCAACTCGTCATTCATCTTGAACCCTACCTTTTTCAGAAAATAGTGCGGGGTTACGATTTTCTGGCACTAATAGACCCGAAATATCCCATGGAAGTTTGGAAAAACCCCCTATTTCTTCTAGAAGAGGAGTCATTTCTATATTGCCAAATCGTAAGAAAGCTCTCTTTCATCCCAGAACATAGTGGTTGACTCGATTAATTCTTTGTTTGGTCGAATGGTCAACAAAGATAGAAAATTACCCAACACCCTTCTTACGTGGTTTCTATCACATGGAGCAAGGTCATTCCACCTATCATTCAACTAATTTCGTGCTTCATTTTCTTCAATTAAAAAAGGTTAGCCCTTTCCCCCTCCAGATTCAACTAATTACACAATAGCAGTCAATATGTTGGCACGTTTTTCTCCAAGTAATGCACATAACATGATTGCGTTCTTTGGGACTGTGGAAATCCCTTTGGACGTTGACAAGGTTTATCTTAGTGGATTAATGCTTCAATGACGGTTCTAGGTTTATCATGGTGCATGTACATTTTAAATTAGAGGGGGTTTCTTAGAGGGTCCAGACTGATACTCTCAAGTGGACGACTTGATAGGGAAAGGCACGAAATCGTAAACTACACCTTTGATCGACTAGTCTACCACTAATAATCCTTTTCAGTTTAAAAGGGAGTTTTTAGGGAGGCACATACACTCATTAAGCGCCGCTATGTTGATTATAGGCACGAATGGAGTATGATGTTGAAATCATAATTTTATGCAAAAAATAATAACACATTGCCAAATATTTTGCATGATGAAATAACATAAGGATAGTAAATAATACGATAAAGATAAACAAGAGAAAGAAGGAAAAAGGAAAAGACAAAGGATAGAATTTAACATAGTTTACAAAATATTCCAGAATTAAATGAAGTAAATAGAGGAGATAAGGACGGGATATACACGATATAACAATTTTAATCGAATAAGGGGAATTGGGAGAGGGATACGTGAAAGAATTCAAATAATCCCAAAATCCACACACACAAAAATTCATTATGGTAAGAGCATAAGAATATCCCTAGCAGAGTCGCCATGCTGTCACACTCCATTTTCTCACAAAAGCGTGTTTCGACGTGTGAATGTAATGACCCGACTGGTCGTCTTGAGCTCTAGCACGTCGTTCAGCGATTTGAAGTTATGAGAAGCTTTGTTTTAGGTATTATGACTTGTAAGTGTGGTCGGAATTGAATTTCGGGAAGTTCGGAGTCAAATTGGAAAGAAAATTCTCATTTCAGAAGCCTTAAGTTGGAAGAATTGACTAAGACTGGAATTTGGAGTAAACGACCTCGGAATCACGATCTTAAGGTTCCAGCAGGTTCGTATGATGATTTCGGACTGGGACGTATGTCCGTATCGGGTTTTGGATAACCCGGGAGCGTTTCGGCGTATATTGTGGAAGTTAGCATTTTAGAAGGAATTTCATAAGTCTGGGTTGAAGTGCATTTTGGTGTTATTTATGTCCGTTATGGATTCCGAATCTAGAAATAGCTCCGTATGGTGATTTTGGAGTTGGGAGCGCGATCAGAAGTGAATTCGGAGGTCCGTAGGTCATTTTGAAGTCATTTGGCTAAAGATATAAATTTGAAGGTTTTTGAGAAGTTTGACCGAGAGTTTGACTTTTTGATATCAGGGTCAGATTCTAATTTCGAAAGTTGGAACAGGTCCGTAAGGTCGAATATGACTTGTGTGCAAAATTTGGGGTCAATCGGACGTGATTTGATAGGTTTCGGCATCAGATGTAGAAGTTTGAAATTTCAAAGTTCATAAAGGTTGAATTGGAGTGGGATTCATGATTTCGACGCTGTTTGATGTAATTTGAGGCCTCGAACGAGTTCGTATCATGTTTTGGGACATGTTGGTATAATTGGTTAAGGTCTCGAGCGCCTCGGGTGGATTTCGGAAGGTTAACGGAATGAATTTCGGACCAAAGAGTTGCTGTAATTTTCTGCAGAAAGCTGTTTTGACAGCAACTAGTGCAATCACGGAGCTGAATTTGGAAGCTTATATCTCGAAATATATAAGGATTATGAAAATTTGAAAAACTTAAAGGTTGTACCCTTGCATTCTAGTTTCCAGAAAGTTAAACCATTCATGATTTGGACATTGTATCCGAAAGTTATGATCGATTGAAGATGGGTGGTGGAGCAGTTTCGACAGAATTTTCTGATACATAGAGCCGAATTTAGAAGCTCATATCTCGGAATATATAAAGAGTTATATGGTGTATAACCTATCAAACTAAATATATTTGAGTCTAGTTTCTAAACCTGTAGACCGGTTGTGATTTGGATATTTTTACAAGAAGTTATGGGTGTTTTAACAGAAGGTATGTAACAAGGGAAAATTGTAATAGGATGTACAACCTGTACAGCGCAAGGTACAACTCGATGAAGCTTGGGTAGATTGTTTTAAACACGAGTTTTGGCCCATTACTTTCATTTCTTTCATTTGGTTTGGACGATTTTGGAGAGCTCAAGGAGGGATTTTCACCAAGCAACACTAGGTAAGTAATTTCTTCCTATTTTTGAGTTAAATATGTGATCTTACATGGATTTAGACATGGAAAATTAGTATAAATTTGGGATTTTTGGGGAAGACCTAGAATTTGGAATTTTGGACTTTTACCATGAATTTGAGCATGAAAATTAGAGTAAATTGTATAATTGGGTAGAATTTATCTTCGAGAAATTTCGGAATCCGGACATGTGGGCCCGAGGGCATTTTGGTCAACTTTTCCAGCGGAGTTGGGAACTTATATAATTTGAATTTTTACAAGTATTAGAGTGAATTTTAATTGGTTTGCCTGTTATTTGAATCGTTTTGGGGCGTTGTGCATCAATTGGAGTCATCGGAAGGCTTGGAAGCCGGTTATAGAATTTCCAAGCGAGGTAAGTCTCCTTTCTAGCTTTGTGAGTGGGAATTATCCCCATAGGTAAACTAAATGAATACATGCTATTATTTGCGGGGGCTAAGTACGCACGAGGTGACGGGAGTCCGTGCATATCTACAAATATGCTTATGCCCGGTAGTCTAGGACCCACTAGCATGCCTTACGTGTTGTACATGTGATCCTTCCAATAATATTCGACTGATACTGCTATTGAATTGGTAATTTATTTCCTAAGAAGGATAGAGTGTACGTTTATTAATCGTTTAGAAAGAGAATTGATTCCTCCGTGGTTGATTCTGTTCCTGATACGGTTACATTATTGAATATTATTACACCTGGCAAATGTGTTTCAAACAAAGATTTAAATGTTATTTTTTTTCGTGATCCTTTAAGAAGAATTTTAACACTTCCATGGGTAACTGCTTTCGTGATAAATGTGGACTTCTTGTGTGAATATGTGTAGCAATGGGTGCCTGAGTCGCATGTATGATTCACGAGCAGGATAACCCTGTATTTATTTATAACCGCATCGCATGATCGATTCGCGAGCGGGGCAGATAAATGCATCTACGGTTCGAGCCGCTTGAACCTCGACAGTGCACCGTTTATTATTGTTGGTCCGCGCTGTTCGACCCTCGGTATTGTTTGCGCATGATATTTGCTGCGTACTTCTTGTGATCTTTGAACTGCTTACTGGCCTGGATTTTATGAGATTTGCAACTGAAATGATAAAGGTTTTAAAGTTGGAAAAGGAATGTGAGAAGTAGTTTATGTTTCCTATCATTACTTGTTAAACCTTCTGTGATATTCATACTAAGTGTTTTCCTTTAATCTTATTAAATTGACTTCTACCAAGTGTCTAATTCGACCTCTCGTCACTACCTCTCTGAGGTTAGGCGGGATACTTATTGAGTACACGTTGTTTTTGTACTCATGCTACACTTGCTGTGCATTTTTATTGCACAGGTACCCTCACAACATTGTGGTTGACTTGGAGACTTAGACGAGCTGCATCACCCGGAGACGACCCGCAGCCGGCAGAATCTTCCCCTCGTGTTGTATTCATTTTTATTTTAAAGTCCTTGTCCAACTTGTATTTCGGACAGGCATGGTAGTATTTGTACAAATTCCTAAAAGTTCGCTTATGCACTTGTGACACTGGGTTCTGGGATGTGTTTGGAAAGAATTTTTATTTCAAAATGGATGTTTAATCTATCAAATTTGTTTAAAGGATTTTTATTCGGTTGTTATTATGTAACGATTTCCAAATATTAAAACGAAAATTTAACTTAACTATTAATAATTGGCTTGCCTGACAATGGTGTCCGGCGCCATCACGACCTTACGAATTTTGGGTCATGACAACATGGTATCAGAGCACTAGGTTCCCTTAGGTTTCACGAGTCATGAGCAAGTTTTTTAGAGTCATGCGGATCGGTGCAGAGACATCTACACTTATCTTCGAGAGGATACAGGGCTGTTAGGAGTACTGCCCTTCTTGATTCCTCATCGTGCGATTCGATTCCTTTGAGGCTTATGCCTATGTTCTTCCTACTCAATCTTATACGTCGCGAAGCGCTTGCTATGAAACGTGGATTTGAGGAATTGAAATGGTGCTACAGATATGGTGCGAGATGTTTTCCATATGTAGTTGGTTGGGGCTGTTGTTGTTGATAAAATGCTTGCCCATATGTCGGGGTAATGAATGACTTGAAGGGAGGTCTTCTCAGAGCGTAATTTCGAGATTTTAGTATTTTAGGTCCGGTGGAGGAAGGGCAATTGGACTATGAATGGTCAAGTCTGGGGGGTAAAGTAATAAGGCTTGGTGTTATCAAGCGAGGTGGAGTTTTCATCTGTGATGTGGTATCGCTATTTTGATCGAATAGAATGTGTTAAGTTCGTCGATGTTATAGTTCTTCGATTGCATTAGGTCAGAGTGTTGTGAAGTAGTATTGAAGAAGCGGTTGTCAGAGATCGTGGTGTGTGGTGGTTCAGAAGTGAATAGTTATTTCTAATGAAGGCAGCTCGAGAAAGATGATCTTCAGAGAGTTTGAAGTCGTGGTGATCTGCTGGTTTAAGAGCTACAAAGAATGATATTGAATTGAGGCCGCAATTGAGAAACATGTGATGAAGGAAGACATGTGAGAAGTGTCAGGGGGCGGCTAAATCTCTAAAATGCTAGGCATGAGAGACAGAAGTCGGGTAGTTTCTTAAAGGAATGAGTTTAACTAAAGTGGGAGAGTGGCAGTGTAGCATATGAGTTCAGTGGAAGATAACTGCCTATCTTGAGGAGAAGTTTGAAGTAGTTTGAGGATTTTCATGGACGGTGATTAGGTCCGCGGGCTTAAATTGAAACATTGTTATTTCGTCGAAGGTTGGATATAATAGAGAGAAGTCTCTAGGGATGAAGAAGGATGCAATATGCGGTGAATCTGAAGATGTTGTAGCATATTTAGTAGATGTCCATAAGGAGCGGATGGACTGGTAGAGTCGGTGAATGAGAGCAGGCTTAGGATGGGGTATTGATGTTGTAGAGGGTGTGCAGTACAGTGTCGTTGGAAGGTGTCAGTTGATGATTTTCACAGGTGGGTTATCTCCTGTGAGTAGATTAGCGATTGTGTGGTTGGAAAGTGTGTGCGAGGGATTCTAGTGGCTATCTGGTAGGAGGCCGAATATGTGAATAATGCTAAAGAATTTAAGTATTCATGGGATGCTAATATGAGGACTTAGAAGAAATTGACAGATTGGTTGAGAAAGATCATGTCAGCAAAGGAGAGAGAATTTCAGTGGGTCCAGAATGATGCAAGGAGTAGCTTCAGGCTAAGTGGGAGAGTCCCACCGCCTGTGATGAAGTTGCAGGAATAACATCTCATGGGGTTGCGGATTATTAGCGTATTGGCAAGTTATTTCAGCTAAGGGGAAAGGAGTAAAAAAATGATAATTGTGCATGGGATTTGATTAATATTTGCAAAAGTTGGCCCTATTAGACCAAGGTTAGGTTTTGGGAGTGTTCTATGTTATTTTCAGCGTGCAGGATAGTATTGGAGGAGTGAGAGAAATAAACTCCGGGTTGTAGAAAGATTATCAGGAGGATATGAGACGGGTTGCGGGATTTAGGCAGCATGATCTCGTGAATCAAGGTCACTCGGGATGAGTGAGGGTTGAGTTGCTATGAGTTGAAGGAAGTTGCTATTATTCCTGAGGTAATTGAAGATGATTAAAAGAAGATAGAGTGGTTATCCATTGTTGAAACGGTGCACTTATGGCAATGATCAGTTCCTTCAATATGATTAAGTTATGCGTGTAGTTTGTGCCAGTACGTGCGAGGCTTGTCGGCCGCTATAATGGATTTTATGTGGAAACATTCAAGTATTATGGCCTGTCAGGTGTAGGAGGATCCCAGAAAGATTATGGTGGTATAGACTACTCCTTGAGGATTTTCCTGTTTTGTGATTTTGAGAATTTACACGTGTGTTGTTATGGTTTCCTTGAATTGAGGTAAGTAAAAGGTTTCTATGTGATGAAGTGTTTCCCTTATTAGCGGTTCAGGAGTTATGACGGAAATCCTATGCAATTCCATACCTGCATGTTAGGTGCAGTAGTCAGTGTGGAGCTGGAAGTAAGGATCATGGTTTCGGTTCGGTGTTGAAAAGGATGTCATGAGCTCGGGTGAGCAAGGGGAAAATGGGATATGAATGTTTAAGGTAAGCTGGTGATGACTTCAGCGTCATCTGAGATGGGTGTTTGGTGAAAGAGGCATTGTATCCTGGTTATGGGTTCTTGATTTATTTTACATCGTTAGCATGGTCGGTGGTATGGATGTGCATACTTCTTACCTTGTGTGGAAGGTCGTGGGAGCGTGACCACAGGAATATTGTATAAGTGTGACGTGTAGTCACCTGATTGATTGAAGATTTAGACCAAGTATAAAGAATTGTAATATTGCTTATTTGAGAGTTTATGCCTGGAAGGTGTTCAGTTCATCTTTGTTGCGGATTGTGGGGTGTAGTCCCGTCTATGATGGTGGTTCTTGCGTGTTATGGGAAGAAATGGGTTATTATGGACCCAGGTAAGGCCATCAGCCTAGTTCAGTGCGAGAATAATCGGCTTGAAGTGTGTGAATGGATTTAAACAGGAATATGGGCTTCACGCGAGTCAGATGTGTTCATTTCAGTATAGCGCTCCTCAAGGAGGGATATTGGAACACCAGATGTTGTTTCATCTTCATCAATTTCATGTAATATTATGATTGTGCCGTGTGAGTTGTGGAACGACTTGATAAATTCCTATGTGCTGAGTTTCCGCGTAATGGACGAACGTATGTTTAAGTGGGAGAGAATGTAACGACCCGACCGGTCGTATTGAGCTCTAGCACGTCGTTCGGCGGTTTGAAGTCATGAGAAGCTTTGTTTCATGTATTATGACTTGTAAGTGTGGTCGGAATTGAATTTCAGGAAGTTCGGAGTCAAATTGGAAAGAAAATTCTCATTTCAGAAGCCTTAAGTTGGAAGAATCCACTAAGACTGGAATTTGGAGTAAATGACCTCGGAATCAGGATCTAAATGTTCCAGCAGTTTCGTATGATGATTTCGGACTGGGGCGTATGTCCGGATCGGGTTTTGGATAACCCGGCAGCGTTTCAGCGTATATTGTGGAAGTTAGCATTTTAGAAGGAATTACGTAAATTTGGGTTGAAGTACATTTCGGTGTTATTGATGTCCATTTGGGATTCCGAATCTGGAATATCTCCGTATGGTGATTTTGGAGTTGGGAGCATGAGCAGAAGTGAATTCAGAGGTCCGTAGGTTATTTTGAGGTCATTTGGCTAAAGATAGAAATTTGAAGGTTTTTGAGAAGTTTGACCGAGAGTTTGACTTTTTGATATCAGGGTCGGATTCTAATTCCAAAAGATGGATCAGGTCTGTAAGTTCGAATATGACTTGTGTGCAAAATTTAGGGTCAATCGGACGTGATTTGATAGGTTTCGGCATCGGATGTAGAAGTTTAAAATTTCAAAGTTTTTAAAGCTTTAATTGGAGTGCGATTCATGATTTCGATGTTGTTTAATGTGATTTGAGGCCTCGAGCGAGTTCTTATCATTTTGGGACATGTTAGTATAATTGGTTAAGGTCCCGAGGGCCTCGGGTGGATTTCGGAAGGTTAACGGAATGAATTTCGGACCAAAGAGTTGCTGAAATTTTCTGCAGAAAGCTGTTTTAGCAACTAGCATGGAGCCGACTTTAGAAGCTCATATCTCGGAATATATAAAGAGTTATATGCTGTACAGCCTATCAAATTAAAGATCTTCGAGTCTAGTTTCTAAATCTTGAGACTGGTTGTCATTTGGATATTTCTACAAGGAATTATGGGCGTTTTAACAGAAGATGTACAACAAGGGAAAATTGTAATAGGATGTACAACCTGCACAGCGCAAGGTGCAACTCGATGAAGCCTGAGCAGATTGTTTTAAACACGAGTTTTGGCCCATTTCTTTCATTTCTTTCATTTGGTTTGGACAATTTTGGAGAGCTCAAGGAGGGATTTTCACCAAGCAACACTAGGTAAGTGATTTCTTCCTATTTTTGAGTTAAATATGTGATCTTACATGGATTTAGACATGGAAAGTTAGTATAAATTATGGATTTTTGGGGAAGACCTAGAATTTGGAATTTTGGACTTGTACCATGAATTTGAGCATGAAAATTAGAGTAAATTGTATAATTGAGTTAGTAAAGCTATGGGTAGAATTTATCTTCGAGAAATTTCAGAATCCGGGCACGTGCGCCCAAGGGCATTTTGGTCAACTTTTCGAGCGGAGTTGGGAACTGATTTAATTTGAACTGTTACAAGTATTAGATTGAATTTTTATTGGTTTGCTTGTTATTTGAATAGTTTTGGTGCGTTGTGCATCAATTGGAGTCGTCGGAAGGGCTTGGAAGCTGGTTATGAAATTTCGGAGTGAGGTAAGTCTCCTTTCTAACTTTGTGATGTGGAATTGTTCCCATATGTGAACTAATGAATACATGCTATTATTTGCGGGAGCTACGTGCGCACAAGGTGACGGGAGTCCGTGCGTAGGTACTAATATGCTTATGTCCGGGTAGTCTAGGACACACTAGCATGCCTTACGTGTTGTACATGTGATCCTTCCAATAATATTAGACTGATACTGCTATTGCATTGGTAATTTATTTCCTAAGAAGGCTAGAGTGTACGTTTCTTAATCTTTTAGAAAGAGAATTGATTCCTCCGTGGTTGATTGTGTTCCTAATACAGTTATATTATTGAATAATATTAAACTTAGTAAATGAGTTTCAAAACAAGGATTTAAATGCTATTTTTTTCGTGATCCTTTAAGAAGAATTTTACCACTTCCATGGGTAACACCTTTCATGATAAATGTGGACTTATTGTGTGAATATGTGTAGCTATGGGTGCCTGAGTCGCATGTATGATTCGCGAGCAGGATAACCCTGTATTTATGTATAACCACGTCGTATGATCGATTCGCGAGCGGAGAAGATAGATGCATCTATGGTTCGAGCCGCTCGACCATCGGCAGTGCATAATTTATTATTGTTGGTCCGTGCCGTTCGACCCTCGGCATTTTTTGCGCATGATATTTGCTGCGTACTTCTTGTGATCTTTGAACTGCTTGCTGGCCTGGATTTTATGAGATTTGCAACTGAAATGATAAAGGTTTTAAAGTTGGAAAAGGAATGTGAGAAGTAGTTGATGTTTCCTATCATTACTTGTTAAACCTTATGTGATATTCATGCTCAGTGTTTTCCTTTATTCTTATTAAATTGACTTCTAGCAAGTGTCTAATTCGACCTCTCGTCACAACCTCTCTGAGGTTAGGCGGGATACTTATTGAGTACACGTTGGTTTCGTACTCATGCTACACTTGCTGTGCATTTTTATTGCACAGGTACCCTCACAACATTGTGGTTGACTTGGAGACTTAGACGAGCTACATCACCCGAAGACGACTCGCAGCCGGCAAAATCTTCCCCTTTTGTTGTATGCATTTTTATTTAAAGTCCTTGTCCAACTTGTATTTCGGACAGGCATGGTAGTATTTGTAAAATTCCTAGAAGTTCACTCATGGACTTGTGACACTGGGTTCTGGGATGTGTTTGGAAAGCATTTTTATTTCAAATGGATGTTTAATATATCAAATTTGCTTAGGAATTTTTATTCGGTTGTTATTATGTAACAATTTCCAAATATTAAAATGGGAATTTAACTTAACTATTAATAATTGGCTTGCCTGACAATGGTGTCCGGCGCCATCACGACCTTACGAATTTTGGGTCGTGACAACAACTCTTTTAAATGGGTGTTAAAAGAGAAGAGTTTCCTCCTAATGATTTTGAGGTGCGCTAGGGCACATATTTACGAACAACTCTGTTTAACCCGTCTGCGTCACCAAATATCGGGTAAGGGTTCAAATTACCTCAAAGAGAAGGGGTTATGCACTTTTTGAGGACCACAACTGTAGGTCCCAGCCGAATTTTATTCTATGTGGGATTATTGAGTTATAATTATCCTATGTGATCATATAATCTAAAGAAGAGTAGGGAATCTAAATTTTACGAAAAAACAAATTGCACGTAAGAAAAGAAAATAGATTATTCATTAATAAACAATTGATACAATCTTTGAAGATTACAAGATATGGTCTAGTTTAATATAAGTTCGAACAAGCATATAAACAATAACTGTAGGTGTGTGTGTGTTGGGGGGGGGGGAGGTTCTATGTGTTTTAGCCTAAAGAACCACCCTACGCAACATAAATAATACTTCGCAACTCCCTTAAAGGTAAGGATTGCTCATATTATTCAGCGTGCATATACTATCATCTCCTGCTACCCAATTACTATCTTAAAGTTGTTTACCTAAAGGCGTTCTAGTTCAATTATAAACAATGTACTATCCGTTGCTTTACCCATCCCATGCCTATGGTCTAGGAGGCTTTGGACCTACAACTTTGGTAGTTCTAGGCTTCACTTAGGATGCTGGCGAGTGTCTATCGTATATAAAGTTCTAACTCGCACTCTGTCAAATAATAGTATAGAAAGATGTCGAACCCACAGAGATTTGTTTATCTATTCTACAAACGTTTCTTGTTTTAATTAATATTTGAGAAAATCAGAAAGAGTTGAGTTGTAAGTTAACTAACTAAAAAGGCATGAATAGAGCAATAGAAAATATTTTGTTTTTCACAAATATAATTAAAAGGTCTTGGGATCTTGACTTCACTTAAAATTTTTATTATATAGTAGAATTATTATTCCTCAATTTCTATTTCTCAAAAACGTATAAATGCCTCTCACGATTACAAATATATATTATCACTCAAGTTGAATAATTAATTGCACTCCTCTCGGTTATACAAATTAATCTTCAAAAAGTAATACTAATGAACCAGAATATATGATTGAACTAAAACATGCTCTTATTAGTAAGTCCCTTTCGGTTACCCTACTTGTTATAACTGATTATTACACTATTTGCCTCTCTCAATTACAAATAAATGTAAAATTAATTATAACATAAAAGAGATAGATGTTACTGAATAAATATTAACATATATCAATACTACACTTAACTATATTATTTCTTCCTCCTCTCTCGATTACAAAATTAATAAACAGTTAATATGTAGTACAAAATAGATAGATGTTAATAAATTAAATAACATTTAACTGTAAAAGCAGATAAAAGTTAAATAAATTTTAGCTCAAGCATGTGACTTTTGAGAAATAATATCTACTATTATATAGAAATAATAAGATCCATCTTTCTCCCAACACAAGAAAAGTTACTCCATATTGGAATTAGTACTAATAATGGAAATATTCTTGTCCATAGAAAGAAATATTCGAGAAAAATAATTTCCCCTATTTAATTAAAAGCAGGAACTAGAGTAATTTCCTACACTGAAATTTATTTAGAAACAACAGCTGAACCACTATTGTGATTTAAAAGAAAAGATAACTCGATACTAGTGAAAGAAATAAAACAGAAAAGCTTATTAGTAATTGGAATTCAGACTTCTAGCTCTAAGCTTTCTCTTGTAAGGACCCGACCGGTCATTTTAGGAATTAGTGCCCCGATCCCCTATTAACCGCTTCTCCCATGTCTAATTATGTTGTTGAAACTTGTCGGAGCGTTGAGTGATGAAATCAGGGGTGATTTTGGACACATAGTCCATAAATGCGGAATTTAGCTTTAGAAATCTGGCCGTAACTAGAGCTGTGTGAAGACGGATCCAGAATGGAATTTCGTCGACTCCTTTAGCTCCGTTGGGTGATTTCACGGTTAGGAGCGTGTTCGTGATGTGTTTTCGAGGTCGGTTGTGGATTTAGGCTTGAATTGGCGAACATTAGAATTTCGTCGATTTTGGCCGATAGGAGAAATTTTGATATCAGACTCGGAATGGAATTCTGAAAGTGACAGCAGGTCTGTAATGTCATTTGTGACCTGTCTGCAAAATTTGAGGTCATTCGGATGAGTTTTGACGTGTTTCAGCATCGGATGTGGATTCTAGAAATTTCATAAGTTCTTAGGCTTGAATCTATGCATAATTGATGATTCTGATGTTATGAGATGTTGTTTTAAGGCTCGATCAAGTTTGAACAAGGTATTAGGGTCAGTTGGTAGGTTTGGTTGAGGTCCCGGGGGCCTCGGGGTTGTTTCGGATGCTCAACAGGTGCGTTTGGGACTTTGAGAGCAGCTGAACCATTCTGGTTCTGGTATCTCGCACCTGCGATGGTATTTCCACAGGTGCGGAAGCGCAGGTGCGAAGGGGGTGCATGCAAGTGCGGACGTAGCTTAGGCTGGCCCGATTCGCAGGCACAGAAGAGTATCCGTAGGTGCGGATCCGCACCTGCGACCTAGCCACGGAAGGTGCGACCCCAGGTCGTTTAATGAGTTTCCGCACCTGCGATTGTGTTTCTGCAAGTGCGGCACCGTAGGTGTGATCCCAGTGTCGCAGGTGCAAAACATCTGGGCTGGTTATACCAAATATCCGAGGGTTTGAAATTCATAATTCCAAAATCAATTGTGAGCTCGGAAGTTGGCGATTTTCAGTGGGATTTGAAGAGGAGAATCATAGGTAACATTTTCTAACCTTAATCCATTTGTATATCAATAATCTCTATCAATTTCCTCAATCTAATCAATGAAATTGGATGAAAACCCATGAAATTGGGATGAAATTTCCCCAAGTAGAAATCTGAGGATTTAGGGAGATTTAGACGTCGCATTTTGTTGATTCTTGTTCGAGTGGGTTCATGAGCGAATGGGTGTTCGGGAAATATAAATTTTACCCGTTTTCGAGACGTGGGCCCGGGGGACTTTTTGGGCGAATTTCCTAATTTCGCGTATTAGCTTAAAAATAATTAGCTATTTTGTTCCCTTGAAGTGATATTTACACCATGCAATCGATTTGAATAGATTTAGGCCACCCAGAGTTAGATACTCATGGCAAGTGCGTGGTATTGAGTTGATTAGCGCAGTCAAGGTAAGTGGCCTGCATAATTCTTTGTTGGGGACTTCCCCTTAGGCATTTTTATACTGATTTTTTTACGTGGACACCGTGTACGTGAGGTGACGAGTGCGTACACGAGTCATTGTTGCTAAAATCCTATTTTTACTTCCATGAAATCACTCATTTTCATTCATATATTACTTTTTCTGGTCTTAACTGAGTAATTTGCTTAAGAGTAAGCATTCCTACCTGTCCTCACTTGATTTCCTCTTATTTGCTACTAGTCGCACCATGCTTAGGTAGCTTTACTCTATTCTTGCCTGTTTTTTTGTGTGGACTGTTTAATTAAGCAGTATCCGACATACTTCTGCATTTTATATTTAAATTAAGACTACGGACAAAGATCTGGGAGCTTTCCCCCTATACTGAAATGCATATTTAAATTGGGACTACGGACAGAGATTCGGGAGCTTTCCCCCTGTACTGCATAGCATATTTAAATTGGGACTACAGACTGAGATCCGGGAGCTTTCCCCTTGTACTGCATTGCACATTTACTATTAAGATATATGTTGTGCTGAGCCAAGGGCTCTCTGTTTGTTCATCTCCATTAATCCTTTTTATCATTGTTCATCTATGTTTTCACTGTTTTATATTTATATTGACTTGTTTTAAAAACTCAGTAGAGCCTCAACCTGACCTCGTCACTACTTGACTGGGGTTAGGATTGGCACTTACGGAGTACCGAATGTGGAGTACTCATGCCCTTTCCTGCACATGTTTTCCACATGTGCAGATCCAGGTACCAGCACCCAGTATCGTGGCTAGGGGGTCGTTCTAGCAGCTGCCAGGAGACCGCGAGGTAATTCTGCCGCGTCCGCAAAATCCCACGAGTCCCCTTCTACTCTAGTATAGGCATAGAGGACTTATGTATTTTTCCACTATTTCATTTTATAGAGCTACATTTAGTACAGAGCTTGTGACTATCGTGACATTATGGGTTTTGGGAAGTGAAAGTGTACATGCTGAGAAATTATGCTATATCTTCTTGAGTTCTATCCTTATTTTATTGATTCTATTATTTTCCGCAAATATTAGGCTTACCTAGTCGTAGAGACTAGGTTCCATCATGATACCCTTCGGAGGGCAAAACGGGTCGTGACAAGTTGGTATCAGAGCATCTAGTTTCATAGGAGTCACAGGTCACAAGCCAGTTTATTAGAGTCTCGCGGATCGTTGCGGAGACGTCCGTATCTATCTTCGAGAGGCTATGTAACTGTTAAGAACAATCAAATTCTTTAGAATTACTTATCGTGCTAGTTACTGTCCTCAAATTCATAAACTCTATTCTATTCTTGCTTGAAGATGGTTCATACCCGTACCGGACGTACTGATGACCGGGCACCCGAGCCCCCAGTCAGAGCCACCAGAGGCAGGGGTCGGGGCAGAGGACGAGCATGCGGTGTAGCCGAGCACCGGCTAGAGCAGAGGCAGAGGCAGAGGAGCCCCCAGCAGCTCCAGCTGGAGGAGTACAGGAGGTCCCTATGTTACTCCAGACCTCAAGGAGACATTGGATCAGTTCTTGACTGCCGTCAATACTCTGTCTCAGGCGGGACTACTCCCGATAGCTCCAGCTACATCCCAGGCCAGAGGAGGGACACAGACTCCCGCATCCCGTACTCCTGAGCAGAGGGTTTATATTGGGCAGGTTCTAGAGTATATCCCTATGCCCCCAGCAGCTCCAACTCAGCATGAGACTAGGATAGCTGTTCCTGAGGCAGAGCGGCTCTGACTTGAGAGGTACAAGAAGTACCACCCACCTGATTTCGGCGGACTAGCTTCGGATGATGCCCTGGGTTTTCTCGAGGGGTGTCATCGCATTCTCCGTACTATGGGTATTGTGGAGACGAGTGGGGTTTCTTTCACTGCTTTCCAACTGAAGGGAGCAGCTTATCAGTGGTGGCGTGCTTTTGAGTTAGTAGCCCGGACGAGGCATCTTCACTTACTTGGGCTCAGTTCTCCGAGATGTTCTTACTTGAGTTTGTCCTTCAGAGCTTCAGGGATGCTTGGCATGCGGAGTTTGAGCAGCTATGTCAGGGTACCATGACTGTGTAAGAGTATGCAGTCCGTTTCAGCGATTTAGCTCGCCATGCACCAGCTTTGGTTTTCATTGTCAGAGAGAGGGTTCGACACTTTATTGAGGGACTCCACCCCAATATTCGGACCAGCATGGCAAGAGAGCTGGAGACCAATATTGCTTACCAGCAGGCCGTGAGTATTGCCCGGAGGATTGAGACTATGTTAGCCCGGGACAGGGAGGAGAGAGAGGCCAAGAGGTCTCGAGAGACTGGTCATTTTTCAGGAGCCCGTGCACTAGCAACACGCTATGGTAGGGGTTTTGTGAGTCACCCCATTAATTCAGCTCTCCCAGAAGCCTTATTATGCACCACCAGTATCTCAGGTGCCTCCTGCTCGAGGTGCTATCACTGGCCAGTCCAGCAGGCCAGTTCAGAGTCAGTAGCGGCCTCCACGTCCTCCGAGGGGTTGCTTTGAGTGTGGTGACCCTCATCATATGATCAGATATTGCCCCAGAGCGAGGAGGGGCACACCACCTCAGACTTATCAGGGTGCACCCCGTCAGACTTATCAGACCCCACGTCTTCCACCAGGTCCTCCAGCTATTCTTCTAGCCCCAGCTGCTACCTCACAATCTCAGGCAGCTCGAGATGGAGGTCGGGGAGGTCGAGGTCGCCCTAGAGGGGGAGGACAGGCCAGGTACTATGCTCTTCCGGCTCGGTCCGAGGCCATTGCTTCAGATTCATTCATTACAGTTATTGTTCCCGTTTGTCATAGGGATGCATCGGTATTATTGACCCAGGCTCTACATATTCATATGTGTCTTCCTATTTTGCTTCACATCTGGGGATATCCCGGGATTCTTTGAGTTCCCCTGTTTATGTTTCTACTCCGGTGGGAGATTCTCTTGTTTTGGACCGTGTATATCGGTCATGTTTGATTACTATCAGTGGTTTTGAGACCAGAGCTGATTTACTACTACTCAGTATGGTAGATTTTGATGTTATATTGGGTATGGACTGGTTGTCTCCCTATTATACAATTCTTGATTGTCACGCCAAGACCGTGACGCTGGCTATGCCAGGATTTTCGAGGTTAGAGTGGAGAAGTTCCTTAGAGTATACTCCCCGCTGAGTCATTTCTTTTCTTAAGGCTCAGGGGATGGTTGAAAATGGGTGTGATGCATATTTGGCTTATGTGAGAGATGTTAGTGCTGATATCCCTACAATTGAGTCAGTTCCAGTTGTCAGGGACTATTTGATGTATTTCCACCCAATCTTTCGGGTATGCCACCCGATAGAGACATTGATTTCGGCATTGACATGTTGCCGGGCACTCAGCCCATTTCCATTCCTCCTTATTGCATGGATCCTCCTAAGTTGAAGGAGTTGAAGGAGCAGTTATAGGAGTTTCTTGAAAATGGGTTCATCAGGCCTAGTGTATCACTTTGGGGCACTCCAATATTATTTGTGAAGAAAAAGGATGGCTCGATGCGTGTGTGTATTGACTACCGGTAGCTGAATAAGGTGACAGTGAAGAACAGGTACCCATTGCCTCGCATTGATAATCTATTTGACCAGTTACAGGGTGCTAGGGTGTTCTCCAAAATTCATCTGCGTTCGGGTTATCATCAGTTGAAGATTCGGGAGCTGGATATCCCGAAGACTGCCTTCAGAACCAGATATGGCCACTATGAGTTCCTTGTTATGTCATTTGGGCTGACCAGTGCCCCAGCAACCTTTATGCACCTGATGCACAACATATTTCGGCCTTATCTTGATACTTTCATCATTGCGTTCATTGATAACATTCTGGTATATTCTCGGTCCCAGGAGGACCATGAGCAACACTTGAGGACCGTGCTTCAGACATTGAGGGAGAAGAAGAGTTATGCCAAGTTTTCTAAGTCTGAATTTTGGCTTGATTCTATGGCATTCCTAAGCCACGTGGTGTCTTCGGATGGGATCAAGGTGGGTCCGAATAAGGTGGAGGCGGTACAAAGTTGGCCCAGACCGTCCTCAGCTACTGAGATCCACAGTTTCCTCGGTTTGGCTGGGTATTATCGCCATTTTATGGAGGGGTTTTCATCCATTTCAGCGCCTATGACCAGACTAATCCGGAAGGGTGCATCTTTTATATGGACTGAGGAGTGTGAGGAGAGCTTTCAGAAGCTCAAGACAGCCCTGACTACAGCTCCTGTGTTGGTTTTGCCTACCGGTTCCGGGTCCTATACATTTTATTGTGATGCTTCGAGGATTGGCTTGAGAGCGGTGTTGATGCAGGACGGTAGCGTGATTGCCTACGCGTCTAGACAGTTGAAGGTTCATGAGAAAAACTACCCTGTTCATGATCTTGAGTTGGCAGCGATTGTTCACGCCCTGAAGATATGGCGTCATTATTTATATGGTGTTCCCTGTGAGATATTCACAGATCACCGGAGTTTGCAGCACATATTCAGGCAGAAAAATCTAAATTTGCGCCAGCGTAGGTGGTTGGAGTTGCTAATGGACTATGACATCACTATATTATACCACCCGGGGAAGGCCAATGTAGTGGCCGACACCTTGAGTCACCGGGCGGAGAGTTTGGGGAGTTTGGCATACCTTCATGCAACTGAGAGGCCTCAAGCCTTAGATGTTCAGTCCTTAGCCAGTCAGTTCGTGAGATTGGATCTTTCTGAGCCTTGGAGGGTATTAGCTTGTGTGGTTTCCCGATCTTCCCTTCATGACCGTATCAGAGAGCGCTAGTATTTATGATCCCCACCTTTTGGTTCTTCAGGATAGAGTCTGGCAGGGTGATGCCAGGGATGTGACTATAGGAGATGACGGGGTGATGAAGATGTAGGGCCGTATTTGTGTGCCCAATGTGGATGGGCTTCGGGAGTTGATTCTTGAGGAGGCCCATAGTTCGCGGTATTCCATCCATTCGGGCACCACGAAGATGTACCAGGATCTGAGACAACACTATTGGTGGCGAAGGATGAAGAAGGATATAGTGGAGTTTGTAGCCAAGTGTCTCAACTGTCAGCAAGTCAAATGTGAGCATCAGAGACCGGGAGGGTTACTTCAGCAGATTGAGCTTCCAGAGTGGAAGTGGGAGCGGATCACCATGGACTTTGTGGTTGGACTTCCTCGGACTTTGAGGAAGCATGATGCTATTTGGGTGATTGTGGATCGGCTGACCAAATCAGCCCATTTCATTCCAGTGCTGACTACATATTCATCTGACAGGTTGGCTGAGATTTATATCAGAGAGATTGTTCGCCTCCACGGTATTCCAGTATCTATCATTTCAGA
>ML417671.1:283-26191 GCA_005239525.1 Nicotiana knightiana
TCTCCTTTTGCGTATTTTTGACGTATTTGCATCCCTTTAGCTCCGTTTCCATTTCCAATTCACCTACACATGAAATAAACTCCATTAAGCACATAACAAGTGTAATTTTATCATTAATGCTCATAAAATGTAAGGTATATCACATGCTAAACCATGCAATTTAGTCTCGCATCAACACGCTTAACTTGAATTTTATTCATAAATATAGAAATTACCAGAGCGTCATTGTGGGGTTGAGAGATTACTTTTGCTTCCTCATCGTTGAATGATACGCTTCCTTCTGGCACATAATCTCGGGTCCGTTTTTCCCTAGTAATTAATACTTTAGAGCGTTTGAACACGCGCCCTTATGGAATATCGACCCCACAGACAATCATTTGGATCACATGTTGTGACTCTTCCTGTTCATTTTTTTATTGGCGTCCCTTTATCTAAATTGGTTTTTTGCTCGTTCACTTAAGAACTCTCAATAGTGGCCCTCGTTGAATATACGAGCTACCTCCTCCCTCAGTTGTCTACAACCTTCAGTTCTGTGGCCATGCGTGCGGTGATACTTGCACATTAGGTTGGGATTTCTTTGGGAAGGATCAGTTCGTATGGGTCTGGGCAACCTAGTATCTTTAATTCTCCCAATTGACGACACAATACCTGATGCGTCGATATTGAAGTTATACTCCGATTATCGTGGTGCCTCTGTGGGATCGGCATGCTTGTCAAAACCACTTTTGCTCATGAGTCCCCCATAACTCTGTCCTCGATATCCCCTTCGATCATTTCGGATGGAATTGCATCCGGGGCCGCCGTTGCTGTGATCCACGTTATACGGCTGATATCGGTCTCTGTTCGACCGAGGTTCACTATCGATGCCCCTCTGGTTTCTGCCTACATGCATGTTCGGATATACGGAGCCAGAAAGAGTTCCCAATTGATCATCCTCGATTCTGATCTTTGACTGGTACCGATTATGTATATTACCCCAGGTTACCGTTGGATATTCAATCAAGTTCTGCTTCAGTTGACGTGACGCTATCGAACTTCGTTCATTCAACTCCTGAGTAAAGGCTTGAACAACCCAATCATCTGTGACTGGTGGTAACTCTATGCGTTCCATTTGGAACCGAGACACGAACTCCCTAAGCATTTCGTTATCCTTCTATTTTACTTTGAAAAGGTCTGATTTCCTTGTTGCAACCTTTATTGCCCTGGCATGTGCCTTTACAAAAGAATCCGTAAGCATGGCGAATGAGTCGATGGAATTTGGCGGTAGATTATGGTACCAAATCATTTCTCCCTTCGGTAGAGGTTCTCCAAATTTCTTTAGTAGAACAGATTCGATCTCATCATCTTCCAAATCGTTTCCTTTGATGGCGCATGTATAGGAGGTGACATGCTCGTTGGGATCGGTGGTCCCATTGTACTTAGGGATTTCCGGCATACGAAATTCTTTGGAATGAGCTTCAGAGCCGCTCTTGGAGGAAACGACTTCTGTACAAACTTCTTTGAATCCATTCCTTTCAAAATTGGCGGTGCCCCCGGTATCTTATCAACCCGCGAGTTGTACGTTTCCACTTTCTTATCATTTGCCTCAATTTTCTTTTCTTCCGATTCAATTCGTTTGGTGAGCTCCTTGAGCATCTTCATCATTGCGGTGTCAGTCCCCAATTCACTAGCATTCGATCTTTCTGGCACTGGCACTGGCTCGGTTCGGCAGGCGACTTCTGGTTCGACCCCACTCGGCGTTCGATGCTGATTTTGTAGTTGTGCAATAGCGGCTTGTTGAGCCTGTAGCATCTCGAATATCACTTGGAGGCTGACTCCTCCATCTCCTCCGCCTTGCGTACCTCGACCACCAGATCAGCCTTCTCTGCGTACGCTCCCTTCGGGATGTGCGCCCAAATTTGCATTTAAGGCGATATGCAAACTGACGCCGGCTAGGTTGGCAATCGGGGCTCCCTCGAGATCAGCCTGAGGCACCTCGACCCCTGAAGCAACTACATTGTCATTTTCCCTGTGAAATCCGATGCCATTATCACCATGTGTGGGTGCTGTTTATGAGTTTGCCATATTTTATCCTGAAAACAAAACTACTGACAAGAAGAACCGTAAAGTAGTGTGTGTTATCGGAATCAATATTGAACAATCAATATTATCCTTAGCCCCACGGTGGGCGCCAAACTGTTTACTCTAAAATTTGGATAACAATTAAACTTATATTGTAGTTTTAAGGAGATATAATTGCAGTCATCACTGATTGATAAATATGAAAGTAAATGACAAAAGTAAACTACAAATAAATCAAACCAGCGTTCAACTAGAACTTCAGTCTCAAGTCAAGATACCCCCGAATTGATAAGTGCAAGAACAGTAAGAGATGGAATAAACTGATGAACAATAACACAAATAAGAAAGAGGGTTGCATTACTTTAATCTCTGTGAATGATGATGCCTTACAAATGATTAGAACTCCTCTTTATATAGCAGAAGAATTGTACTTATGGTATAATTCTAATTACTGTAGAAAATCACATAATTAGCTACCTAACCGCTTCTGATTTGATCCGTTCCGAGATTTGCGCAATGATCCTCGACTAATCACGGATATCACGCTCTTCCGTTACCGAACCATTTCCGACATTACTCGGAGTCTGTCTCCCTTGGCTTCGATTAATACCAACCTCGATCTCAAAAGAGACTTCGATCTCGAACTCAAAACCTCAGCTCCATGATTTGGCCGAAGCTGACCTTCGATACAACGTACCAGGCTCGATCAAATAGTGAAATCTGATAGCCCCGATTTCAACCGTATACATTATGTTTGTTTATAAAGTATTTTACACAGTTAAATATTTTTTAAAACAAAATTAATGATAAAAATAAAATAGTTTTAAGCTGGACAAATAAATTAACATTAATGTGTGATAAATATATATGCATAATAGAAATACCAACAACTATTTATGAATTGTTACGTATTGGAAAGTAACCTGGTAATTATACTATATAAACGATTATTTTTCTTCGACGGCTGACAACAATAAATTCGTAAGGAACCCAACTGGACACGACAACCAAAAAAGTTGAAGCGCCAGAAAACATTGGCATAAAAAAATAAACGCCACATTCGATTCCTCCCTTTATTATTTGCTTCAATGCCACTCTATAATATATTGTATAAATGACCTGCCACCTTAACATGGAGTCTATATATATCCCCCGAAATGACTAGCTCCGCCACTTACAGCTTGTTTGGATCGCGGTTAACTATTGTATTGTATTGTATCGTATCGTTATTTTATATAATATTTATTTTAATTGTATATGTTTTATCAATAAATTTATAGGTACGTAATGGCAGAAAGTGTCACTTTATGTAACGATCGATATAGTATAGTTGTGTTATTACCTTATTTTTTTCTCTCATTTTATCCTTATTATTAAGTAATCCTATTTAATCGTTTATCATACCTTTATAAATAAATTTTCGACCCCATATCCTACTTTTTCTTTCTAATAATATTGTAAGTCTATTGTTCATATTATTTGTGCATGAAATTAAGAAACTACGACAAATAATACACCTATTCAAACGTACGTATATTAATACAATATAATATTATGTATGTTGTTGTTGTTATTGTTGTTGTTTTTGTTGTTGTTGTTGTATAATACAATACAATACGATGTGATACGTTATGAAATGATACAAAATAACCATTCACACAAGCTGTAAATTGTACAAAGTTGAGTAGTATCTTAGACCAAATAATTTTGACACAAAACCGTTTACCTATAGAACACTATAATAGAATTTCAAAGTACAAATTTCTCCATTTATATCTAAATTCAGGGAGACAAGATTCCAAAATCAAACTCTTCTTTAATTATAAATAAGGACCCCTCTCGATAGGTGCATAACAGTTACGTATAAATACAAAGATTTTTTATAATGCCGCTCGCATGCTACTTTCTTCAACCGATATTTAATATTTTCAAATTTTCGTCTCTGATTCTAGTGTCTTCGGAATACACACAACACCGATCACGCGCTCGTAACCGATACCAACAATTTACTGACTTATACCCTACCTATCTTTACTGTCACATGTCAATTCAATGGATGACCATCTTTCATTTATCTATTTTACCTCATACAAAAGTCAAAAATCATTGGCCATCGAGCTCTAAACCAAAAAAACATTGTGAAACGATAAGAACATGGCCGGTACAGAAAAGGAGGACTGTTGTGAGCATTGATGAACGTAGGGAATTTGTATTTTACTAAGAAGACAAAGCAAGAGACAATGTCGCATCGAGGTAATTCCATTTCCAAGAAAATTTTAGAAATAAAGTGTATACGGTGGAAATCGGGGCTATCCAATTTTACTATTTGGTCGAGATAGGAATGTTACGTCGAAGAGCTAGGATGTCGAGTCCAAAATTGAAGCCTCTTTTTAGATCGAAATCAATGTCAATCGAGGCCAGAAAGAGACAGATTCAGAGTAATATCAGCATAACTTTATAACAGAAAGGGCGAGATATCAGTGATCGGTCGAGGATCGTGGCGTGAATCTCGGAACGGATCAAGCCTATAGCGGTTAATCAGTTGTTGATATAATTTCCTACTGTAATTAGAAATATACCTTAATTAGGACTCATGCACTATATAAAGAGGAATTCCATTCATTTACAAAAGGGATATCTCATTGAGAAAAATATATACAATCGTTTCATTCTTGCTATTCACTTTACTTACTGGTCATCTGAGTTGCTCATCCTTTATTGTTCTTACAATATCACCTCGAGGTTCCTTTCAATTCGAGGTCGAGATTTTGTTTGTGCACTGGTTTGATTTATTTTATAGTCTAATTTAGTCATTTATTTTTTTGTTTATCAATTGGTATTTGACGAAATCATATATCCTTAAAACCACAATATAAGTTTAATTGTTATCCTAATTCTAGGGTAAACAGTTTGGCGCCCGCCGTGGGGCTAAGGATAATAGTGATTATTCAGTACTGATTCCGATAACACACACTATTTTATGCTTGTTCTTGTCAAGTATCTTTGCTTTCAGGTTAAATCATGTCAAGCTCACAAAACACACTCACACATGGTGACAATGGCCTCAGATTTCAAGGGGAGAACGACAATGTAATTGCTCCAAGGTCCGAGGTGCCACAAGCTGATCTCGGGGGAGAACCGGTTGCCAACCTAGTCGACGTCAATTCACCCATTGTTTTGAATGCGAACCTAGGTGCAGAACCCGAAGGGAGTGTACGAAGAGAAGGCCGATCTGTTGGCCAAGGCGCACAGGGTGGAGGAGATGGAGGAGTCAGTCTCCAGGTAATATTCGAAATGCTACAGGATCAGCAAGTCGCTATTGCACAGCTACAAAATCAACATAGAACCTCGAGTGGGGTCGAACCGAAAGCCACCTGCCGTACCGAGCCAGTACCGGAGAGGTCGAATAATAACGAATCCGGGGTTGATCCTGCAATAATGAAAATTCTTGAGGAACTCACCAAAATAATTGAGTCGGGAGAGAAGAAAATTGAAGCTAATGATAAGAAAGTGGAAAAATACAACTCTCGAGTTGATCAGATACCAGGAGCACCGCCAATTTTGAAAGGGATGGATTCGAAGAAATTTGTACAGAAGTCGTTTCCTCAAAGTTTGGCTCCAAAACCCATTCCAAAGAAGTTTCATATGCTGGATATACCTAAGCACAATGGGACCACCGATCCCAACGAGCATGTCACCTCCTACACTCGCCATCAAGGGTAACGATTTTGAAGATGATGAGATCGAATGTCTTTTATGGAAGAAGCTCGGAGAGACTCTATCGAATGGAGCCATGATTTAGTACCACAATCACCACCAAATTCCATTGACTCATTTGCCATGTTAGTAGACTTTTTCGTAAAGGCACATGTCGGGGCCATAAAGGCTGCGACAAGGAAATCAGACCTTTTCAAAGTTAAACAGAAGGATAATGAAATCCTGAGGGAATTCGTGTCCTGATTTCAAATGGAACACATGGAGTTTCCACCAGTCACAGATGATTGGGCCGTTCAAGCTTTCACTCAGGTGTTGAATGAACAAAGTTCGATAACATCGCGTAAACTGAAGCAAAATTTGAACGAATACCCTGCAGTGACCTGGGCCGATGTACATAATCGGTACCATTCAAAGATCAGGGTCGAGGATGACCAATTAGGAACTCTTTTTGCTTCCGTATATTCGAATAGGTCCGCAGCCAAAAATCAAAGGGACGTCGATAGGGAGCCACGGTCGAACAAAGACCTATATCATACAGCGGCCCAGGACGCAATTCCGCCCGAAATGAGCGAAGAAGTGACCGAGGACAGAATTCTCGTGGACTTATGAGAAAAAGTGGTTTTGATAAGTATTCTGATCCTACGGAGGCACCTCACTTGTCGAAATATAATTTTAATGTCGACGCATCAGGCATTGTATTGACAATTGGAAGAATCAAAGATACTAGATGGCCTTGGCCCATACAGACCAATGCTTCCTAAAGAAACCCCAATTTGATGTGTAAGTATCATGGCATGCATGGCCACTGAACCGAGGATTGCAGGAAACTAAGAGAGGAGGTAGCCTGTCTATTCAACGAGGTCCACCTTCGAGAGTTCCTAAGTGATCGAGCCAAGAATCATTTCAGAGAAATGGGCGCCAACAGGAAAAATGAACAGGAGGAGCCACAACATCGCAAGGACCCGTGTTCAAACGCACTAAGGTATCAATTACTAGGGAAAAATGGTCCCGAGATTATGTGCCAGAAGGCACCGTATCATTCAATGACGAGGAAGTAAAAGGAATTTCTCAACCTCACAATGATGCTCTGGTAATTTCTATCTTACTAAATAAAGTTCAAGTTAAGCATTTTTTGTGGATCCAGGTAGCTCGGTAAACATCATCCGATCAAGGGTCGTGGAGCAGCTCGGCCTACAAGATCAAATCGTGCCCGCAGCTCAGGTCTTGAACAGTTTCAATATGGCCAGCAAAACAACTAAAGGAGAGATCATCCTATCGGTGAACGTGGATGGAACTTCCAAGATACCAAGTTCCATGTAATCGAGGGCGACATAAGGTACAACGCCCTACTCGGGAGAACCTGGATTCACAATATGAGGGCAGTCCCTTTGACTCTCCACCAAATGATGAAATTCCCGACGTCGACGGGGTGAAAACAGTATATGGGGAGCAGCAGGAAATATTCGCGGTTGATGAGGTAATACCGATATCGGCACTGTCAACATCGAAAGAATCGGACATCATAGGGAAAAAAGAAGCCAAAGAGAAATCACAGCCACCAACCTCGACTGAATCGGGGAAGCAGGAAATAGAGAAGGCCCCAGTCTGAGGTAAAACACGCATTCATCAAGGGTGAGGTAACTAAACTTCGTAAAATAGGATCCATCGAAAAGTAAAATATCCCGAGTGGTTAGCAAACGTAGTCCTAGTCCCTAAGAAGTGGAACAAACTTAGGATGTGTGTAGATTATAAATTCTTGAACAAATCATGCTCCAAAGATTCCTTTCCTCTACCTAACATCAATTGTATGATCGACGCCATTGCCGGTCACGAGACCCTTAGTTTCCTCGATGCCTATTCTGGGTACAATCAAATCTACATGAACCCGAAAGATCCGGAAAAAACTTCATTTATCACTAAGTATGGAACATATTGCTATAACTTAATGCCTTTCGGGCTAAGAAACGCAGGGGCTACCTACCAACGGCTAGTAAATAAAATGTTCAAAGAACTAATAGGTAAGTCAATGGAATTATACATCGATGACATGCTAGTTAAGTCCCTGCGCGCATAGGACCATCTGACACATTTGCAGGAAACATTAAAGATATTGAGAAAATACAACATGAAGCTCAACCCGAGAAATGTGCTTTCGGGTCAGTTCAAGCAAGTTCCTTGGCTCCATGGTGTCGAATCGGGGGATCGAGATCAACCCTGATAAAATCAAGGCTATCAAAGACACTGTTGTGGACAACATTAACGACGTACAAAGACTGACAGGGTAGATAGCTGCCTTAGGTCGATTCATCTTGAGATTGTCAGATCGGAGCCATAAGTTCTTCTCTCTACTCAAAAAGAAGAATGATTTCGCCTGGACCCTAGAATGCCAACAAGCTTTAGAAGAATTGAAACGATACCTCTCGAGCCCACCATTGCTCCATACTCCAAAGGCAGATGAAAAACTCTACTTATTACGTAAGCCGAAATCTGGGAGAAGCAGAAACTAGATATCCCCACTTAGAAAAACTGACACTTCCTCTAATAAGCACCTCTAGGAAGCTAAAACCATATGTTCAATGTCACCCCATATCTATATTAACCACTTACCCACTTCGTAATATTTTACATAAGCCTGAACTGTCGGGCCGATTGGCCAAATGGGCCGTCGAACTCAGTAGGTATGATATTGAATATCAACCCGAACGACCATCAAGTCTTGAATCTTAGCAGACTTCGTGGCCGACTTCACGCTAACCCTCGTACCCGAAGTAGAAAAGGAATTTTTGTTAAAATCGGGTACATCATCGGGGGCGTGGACCCTTTTATAGACGGCGCTTCGAATGTGAAAGGGTACAGGCTAGGCATCATTTTGAAGTTGCCTACGGGCAACACTATTAGGCCATCTATAAAAATTTCTAAGTTGACTAACTAAGAGGCCGAGTATGAGGCCATGATTGCAGGTCTCGAACTATCTAAAAACTTGGGAGCGGAAGTTATTGAAGCCAAATGTGACTCCCTATTGGTAGTAAACCAAGTGAACAGAACCTTCGAGGTTCGAGAGGATAGAATGCAAAGGTATTTGGATAAGTTGCAGGTGACTTTACACCATTTTAAAGAATGGACTTTGCAGCATGTACCTCGAAAACAGAACACTGAAGTCGACGCCCTTGCCAATTTGGGATCATCAGTCGAGGATGACAAAATCAACTCGGGGATTGTCATTCAACTCTCAAAATCCGTAATCAAAGAAGATCATGCTGAGACAAAACTCCACAAGCTTAACCTGGGATTGGAGGAATAAATATATCAAGTATTTGAAAAATAGAAAGCTCCCATCGGACCCTAAACAATCGAGGGTTGTATGAACAAAAGCTACTCGATTCACATTGGCTGAAGATGGAACATTGTACAAGAGGACGTTATATGGACCATTAGTAGTATGCTTGGGACCAAGGGACACCGATTATGTCCTACGAGAAGTTCAGGAAGGTACTTGGGGAACCACTCCGGTTCCGAATCACTAGTTCACAAAATCATCAGAGTAGGGTAATATGGAAAAGGACACTGAAGAGTTCGTTCAAAACTGTGATAAGTGTCAAAGGTATGCACCAATGATCCACCAGTCCGGAGAGCAACTTCATTCAGTCCTATCCCCATGGCCATTTATGAAATGGGGGATGGATATCGTCGGCCCTCTGCCATCGGCCCCAAGTAAAGCTAAATTCATTTTATTTACGACTGACTATTTCTCTAAATGGGTTGAAGTACAGGCCTTCGAGAAAGTCAGAGAAAAAGAAGTTATAGACTTCATATGGGATTACATCATATGTCGATTCGGGATACCTGCCAAGATTTTATGCGACAATGGAAATTAATTCATCGGCAGCAAGGTAAAGAATTTTCTCGAAGATCACAAAATCAAGAGAATCTTATTGACACCATATCATCCTAGCGTAAATGGGCAAGCCGAATCGACAAACAAAACCATCATTCAGAATCTGAAGAAAAGGTTGAACAACGCCTAGGGAAAATGGAGAGAAATTCTACCCGAAGTCCTTTGAGCATATTGAATGATGTCGAAGTCCATTATGGGGGCAACACTGTTCTCCTTAGTATATGGCTCCGAAGCCTTGATTCCAGTCGAAGCCAGGGAACCCATCGGCAGATTTTGATATACAACAAAAGAATCAAATCACGAGGCTATGAATACTAGCCTCGAACTGTTAGATGAAAAAAGAGAAGCCGCCCTCGTCCGAATGGCTACGCAAAAACAACGCATCGAAAGGTATTATAATTAAAGGACCAACCTTAAACACTTTAGAATCGGGGACTTTGTCCTAAGAAAAGTCACCATCAACCCTCGAGACCCTAATGAAGGAAAATTCGGCCCAAATTAGGAAGGACCTTACCAAGTCCTCGATATCATCGGAAAGGGATCTTACAAGCTAGGCATGATAAACGAGAAGTAGCTACAAAATAATTGGAACGTCTCACTCCTCAAGCGATATTATTGTTAAGGTATGACCTTCTCCTTTTTTATTTACATTTTACACTAACTTATTTTCAGGTGTCCGAGCAAAGGTATCGAAGATATCATCAAGAATAAAGATATTAGAACCCTAAAGCACGTGTTACACTCTCTTTCCCTTCGATCGGTTTTTATCCCAAATGGGTTTTTCCGGCAAGGTTTTTAATGAGGAAACCATTGTTCGTGCTGACTTAGAGTATCTAAGGTCTCCTTACAATCAACCTCGAATACTGGGGGGCGTCACCCTCGGATGTTATATTTTCAAGGAAAATACTTCATTTCAAAGGGGCCTCGATAGGTTAGTCGATCCCCAGTGGCAAAACATGTACGCATGTATGCTATTCAAAGAAGTACTTTTCCTTATCAGATACCTTGTGCCTCAATGAAAATCTTCTACTTTGCGAGCTTCGTACTTATGATTTTTTACGAAAAATGGCTCAAGGGCCAAAGTGTAACTACACCTCGAACGATCAACCTCATACTCGGGGGCTGCCGTCGAAAATCAACATCTTTGAATTATATACACTCGAAACCATAAGACCTCAAAGAGGCAACCCACAATTTATAGGTCAAGGCCATCATTCTCGGGGACTAAGACTTCGAACAAGCTCAAAATGTTATCGGGAAATAAGCCCAAGTGGCATACCCAAAGGCTACAGCCAAATTAACGCGGCTCGGAGCCGTCCGAGTCCCGCAGTAAAAACAGGTCTTCAAATTCTTTGAAAACCGGTTAAAAAAGGCTACCGTCGGCAAAATAATCGAAGGGATTCGATAATATCAGCCCTCAAAATATGTTAGGAGGTATCGAATTATTCTAATACATACTTGTGCTAAGGCACAAAAAGCAAAGGGGTTTCTATCAATATTAAACCCTCAAAAAACTCAGTGGGTAGAAAATTCATGCTAAGGCATAATTTTTTTTTTTTATATAAAATCTTTAAGCTGAAAAAAGGGAAAAAGCCATTCTTTTAAGACCATACCGGCCCAATTCAAAGAGCCTAAGGGCTGTTGCATTTTAGAGTTCGAGAATACGTTCTCACTCAATTCGGACCTAAGGGTCATTGCATCTTAAAGTTCGAGAATATGTTCTCACTCAAATCGAACCTAAGGGCTCTATGGCTTAGAGTTCGAGTTTTACTCAAACTCGACTATAAGAGCAGTATTACTATGACTTTGGTCAAGCTTCCCAAAACCGAATTCTCAAACATATTATTCAAGGCATAAAGTGTGCTAAACTTTTACAAGGAACAATGCAAGTTTGGGGACACAATTTAATAAGGAATTCAGAAGGGAAATATCTTTATATTTATACTTGAACAAAAGCATGTACAAAAGACTGATAAAGGTCCTACACAAAAGAAAATAAAAAAGTACAAGTTCTAACTATGCTCGGGGACGATTTCTTCCTTAGGGGCAGCTTCCTCCTCGGGCCCTTCACCTTTATTGGACCCGCTTTTGCTGCCTTCATCTTTGACTTCATTATCGGAGGAGGCCAATGGCCTAGCATCGGCTTCGAGCATCTTAGCTTGAGTTATCTCCTCGAAAAGGTCAAAGCCTCGAGCATGAATTTCCTCGAGGTTCTCCCTCCGAGATTGGCACTTAGCCAGCTCAGTAGTCCATTGCACTCAATCGATGGCCTCCCTCACCTGAGTTTGAGCAGCCTCGGCGTCAGCCAAGTATACGCCTATGGACTTGTCATTCTGGTACTTTGCCTTTTCGACCTCATCTTGGGCCTCAACAAGTTCGGCCTCGAGCTCTTTGATCCTCTTGGATTGAGCCTAGATTTTCTCCCTAGAATTCTGAAGTTGAGCTTTGGCTGATGACAGTTGAGCCAAGGCAACCTCTTTCTCTGTAGCAAGGTGGTCCATGCCTTCTTTCCACCTATGGAAATCAGCTTTGACTTGATCGACCTCCCCCCGGAATAGCTCGATCTTTTCAATATTCTACTGCAACTGAGACATCAAAATGTTATCCTCCACCCTTGGATCAAGCCCGTATTTTTTCAAAAGAATAGTTACCTGCTCGTTGAGCTCAGTCTCCTCCTTACGGGCCTTGGCCAAGTCAGCTCGGAGGTCCTTGAGCTCTTCATCCTTCTGCCTATACAGGAGCTTGAGAGAATTTCCTCCTCCAAAATCTTCTGGAGCTCGGCTTCATTGGTTCAAGTCGGCCCGAGACTTGGAAAAAGCCTATATGAGAAGAAATATATAAGTTAGATTGAAGGAAATAAAATAAAAAGAGAATTACAACAACGGAAATTAACACTTACTCAAGATAGAAGGCGTTGGGCCTCTTCAAAGAGGGTAGACGCATCGTTAAGGTCCGAGGCATCATCGACCCCGATAAAGCAATCCCGAAAGGGATCCTCTTCACTGGGGACTCCACCTATCTTGGGGGTCCTCATGGCCCGAGCATCTCTTACTGTCTCTTTAGAGAAGGCCGGTACAGAAGGCGAGTGACGTGCTGCCACTGCCCCGAGTGAGTCATTCGGGGCGCTCTGTTCAGCTCTCGGGGTCTCAGAATTGGCCCCCTCCGGTGTGTTTGTTGCTAGTCGAGGGAAAATATCGACCTCAGGAGATTCAGGGACTTCACCCGAATTTTACTTTGAAGCCTCCTCATCATGAGACTAGATCTCGACAACTGCCTCCGGTTTTGAAGGCTTGGCGGCCTCAGCGGTCTTCTTTGGTTGAATTACCAACACCGAGTCATCACCCTCTTCTTCTTCTTCATCTTCTTCTTCTTCTTCTTCTCTCAGCCTTTGGACCTAGTCTATGGTGAGAGGAATGATTTTCCTCCTGGTCCTTCGAGCAGAGGCCTTTTTGGGTTTGGGGTCCTCAGATGACGTGACCCCCTTCCTCTTATTATCTTTCCCGATTTCGGAACTAGGGACTTAGTCTCTTCCTCGCCGATCGGAGGCCTCAAAACCATCCTTGTTCAGTCCTGCACAAAAAGAAACTAAGTGAGAAAAATAAATATTATTAGCACCTCGGAAATAAGAAAGAAAAACTCACTGTGATTCTTTGCCTCCCATTTTCCCTTTGCCAAGTCACGCTAACAGCGCTCAGTATAAGAGGAAGTCAAGGCAAACTTCCGAACCCAGTCCTCGAGGTCAGGAACTGCTGTAGGCATCCAGGCAGCCACTGCATGACAAATGAAGATGTTAAATAAAGAAAAAATATGAACATGGAAAATGATGAGTAAAGTGCTACTTACGCTCGGGGTTCCACTTCTCAGTGAATGGAATTTATTTCTTTGGAATGAGTTCACAGGTCCTTACCCGAACAAAACTACTCATCCACCCCCGGTCATTGTCCTCGTCGATACTCGAGAACAACGCCTTGGTCGCTCGGCATTGCATTTTGATCAACCCTCGAAAGATCGGGGGCGGTATAACCTGATGAGGTGGTTGAGAGTAAACGACAACCCCTTGAACTTGCTGGAAAAGAATCGGAGCATGATCACGATGTACCAGAGGGGTGAACTTGGCCGAGGGTCACCTGGTACCTCTTACAGAAATCTATGATAACTGGGTCGAGGGGACCCAACGTGAAAGGGTAAGTGTAAGCACTTAGAAACCCCTTCACGTGGGTGGTAATACTTTCTTCAGGAGCAGGGATATGTACAAAAACTTCATTCCCCCAGTTGCAATCCCTTTTTACCTCCTCGAGGTATCTCACCGTTATCGAGCAGACGTATCTTGATACGTGCTCACATCGGCCAGGGATAGATAGAGGGTTCTCGACTTTAAAGTCAGACATTAGAACGCACGGGCCGGGAACATACTCACTAGGGGAGGTTCCATTGGCATTTTATCACCGGCCGGCCGGGAAGAAGAAGAGGAAGCTTTCTCCTTTTGTGGAACAGTTTTTGATGTTTTCGCCATTATGCAAGTAGAAGAAAGAGGAAAATATTAAGTTTTTGTGGTTTGAAACAAACGGAGATGACCTAAGGAGTGATGAAGAAGAAAAAATTGAGAGATTTAAAGACTTAGAGAAATTTATGAAGATGAAAGTAAAAGTTTATTCAACAAAGGAGTCCATATTTATAGAATTACGGTGAAACTTCGACGGCGCTAGTTGCCGACCGCTCAGTGATGTGCATTAATGGTTTGGGGAACTGTACCGACGGGACGTTTCGGTCACCTCCATCGCTTATGTCACGTAGTTGACATCATGGTTTATCGAGGTCACAAGAAAATCAAGGCTCAAGTCATTTCATATCATTTTATTCTAAGAAGCGGTGAAAATCGGGGCTACCCAATGTCACTATTTGGTCGAGATAGGAATGTTACGTCGAAGAGCTAGGATGTCGAGTCCGAAATCGAAGCCTCTTTTTAGATCGAAACTAATGTCAATCGAGGCCAGAAAGAGACAGATTCTGAGTAATATCGGCATAGCTTTATAACAGAAAGGGCGAGATATCCGCGATCGGTCGAGGATCGTGGCGTGAATCTCGGAACGGATCAAACCTATAGCGGTTAATAAGTTGTTGATACGATTTCCTACTGTAATTAGAAGTGTACCTTAATTAGGACTCCTCTACTATATAAAGAGGAATTCCATTCATATGTAAGGGGGATATCACTGAGAAAAATATATACAATCGTTTCTTTCTCGCTATTCACTTTACTTACTGTTCATCTGAGTTGCTCATCCTTTATTGTTCTTCCGGTATCACCTTGAGGTTACTTTCAATCCGAGGTTGAGGTTTTGCTTGTGCAGTGATTTGATTTATTTTACTGTCTAATTCATTCATTTATTTATTTTTTTGTTTATCAATTGGTATTGGACGAAATCACGTATCCTTAAAACCACAATATAAGTTTAATTGTTATCCGAATTCTAGGGTAAACACAAAGCAAAATACAACACATCCCATCGAGGTAATTCCATAGTGGTGAGTTGTAAAATTTACAAGTACAAATTTTGTGAACCTCAATTATTGGTGGATAGTCCAACTGCCAACTCCGTAGCAACTTGCCCTTAATTGTCATCTGCTCTCAAGGACCCACCCACTCGTCCCTCTCCAAAATTTGTTATTGTGAATACAATTCAAGTCAATAACGTTCTCAATGAAATCAACGTAATAATTTTTCTTTTTATAAGTCTGTCATCTTTGTGGACTAATAGCCTGTTTGGTCAAGCTTCTTCTTAAGTCAAAAGTATTTTTTTTCTTTCAAAAAAGCATTTTTTTCTTAATTTGACGTGTTTGACTAAGCTTTTTTGGGGGGAAAAGTGCTATTGGCTAGAAAAATAAGTAGTTTTGAAGAAGCAAAAAAAAAGCTTCTCTCAGAAGTAGAAGGAGAAGCAATTTTGATTTTTCTTCCTACCAAAAATACCTTTTGTAAAATATTATATAACCAAAATAACCTTACTAGTTTAAACTATTAACTAATATAAAATAACTTTTCAGATGAACTTTCGTATTTATTGAAATTTTTTTTGATATATTTAAATTATCTTGAAAGAATAAATTACTTCTCAATTTATTTTTATATTTTACTTAAATAAAATAAAAAACTTAATTATTATCTTTAATACTAAATAGTTGTAATTATTTATCTACTTATATAATATTAACTATTAAGTAAATCTCTTCATGTCCTTGTTTGTAATTTGACACTTAAAAGCACTTTTTGAAAAGCTTGGACAAACACAAATTATAGTTCAAAAGTGCTTTTCAAATTGATTAGCGAAACAAAAATCGACAGTTCTCAAAATAAACTGATTTTTCCAGCTTGGTCAAACAGACTATAGTTTTCAAACTGAAGGAACCAAATAATGGTGTAGGTTATTAAACAAAAACCATCAGGGGCGGAGCTAGAGTGTCGGGAACAAGTTCGGCCGAACTCAGTAGATTTAGTTAAAACATCATAGGTGTCTTAAATTTTTTATTAAATATGTGTATTATTTTAGAACTCAAAAACATAAGACGATTAAAATACCGAACCCATAATTTTGAAATTCTGATTTTGCCTCTGGAAACGATGATATTGTTATAATATATAAAATGAGAAAAAAGAAACAATAGAAGTATCTTCAATCTTCATAACTTTGCACTAGATTAAGCTCTAGAATTATAAATTTTAAAAATGTAACAACCGTTATTTTAGTTAACTTTATAACAATTTTGTGTTTTTCAATTTTCATTATTACGTACATAATTAAAGTTAACGAAGGAGTGGTTGCGATGATATACATCACAATATCAAAAGGGAGCCATATATAGAGGGCGACAAAGAACGACACAATTTTCCTTCATCGGAACTTAAAAGTTACTCCTTTTGGTCCACTTTAATTGATTTTTGGCCCTTTTTGTGATTTATAATATTTGATTTTTTCAGATATCACGAAGGAAGTTGTAAGAAGTGGAATGTGGCTCCTGTTGGGAAACTAATCTGGCAGCTGGCAAAAAAGGAGGATACATTATGGATAAGATGGGTGCATGAGCTTTATATGAGAGGGGACCAGAACATATAGGACCATAAGCCACCAACTGATTGTAGATGGTACTGGAGAACTCAGTCAAGGCAGAAATGATAGATTGGTATAATAATGATAGGTACTGCTTATCACTTAGTGGTAATTATTCTGTCACTGAAAGTTACAATGCTATATTATGGAATATGCAGAAACTTGAGGCTGCTGATCAAATATGGAACTCAACAATGCTACCTAAACACAGGATACTAGTATGGTTGGCTAACCAGGACAGATTTATGACTAAGGAGAGACTGGGTAGACTGCAAATACCTATTGATAACAACTTATGTTGTCTCTGTGAAGAGGCAAAAGAGGAAACTCTCACACATATGTTTTCTGAATGCAAATGGATAAAGGAATTGAGACTGATAGTATAACAATGGTTGGGCATACACATGCAGAGTATGGGAGTTGGACAAAGCCTGAGATGGATAAAACGAAGACATTGGAGTAAAATCAAGAAGGATATAACAACGGCTATTTGGGGTGCCATGATCTACCATACATGTGTTAAGTTTAAGTTTCAATGATGACAATATCGTCTTATTTTAAATTTGCAGGAATGCAGGATTCGAACTAGCAAAAAGGAAATAATGAAGATGCATTTCAAGATGTGATTGCTACATTAGTAGACTGCAAGATTCGAACTAGCAAAAAAGAAAGAGTGAAGATATTGTTCAAGATGTGATTGCGACATTAATGGTTAATCAAAAGAAGCCCATTTATGCGACCTCAATCAAAGGAGTTCAGATTTCCAATCAAGGATACTCAATCAAGAAGTTTTCTAGCAAATATTCTCTGTCCATAAATAAGCTCATTCCAGGCGTAAATGGCTCCTCAATGCAAGCTTGTGACAAGGCAAGTCGCGATCGAATCTGCGCTCTTCAAAGAGCAGGATTCGAAGAGGCACCCCTTGGGTCAAATCCCTTTGAAAAGATCTGATGACTGATTTCGTCAAGGACTCAACGGCTCTTTTCTATCCTATAAGAAGGCTGATATTCTCAAATAGAAGACTTGTGCAACTACGTACATTGTATTCTAAGTCTATCTACTTCTTATCCTAAACACTGTAATCTTTAGTTATCAGTGTCTCAAAATATAGGAAGAACTAGAACACAAAAGAGAGTTGTGTCAAATATTCATAATTCATTGTTGATACTTCTCGTTGGTGGTGAACGAGTTAAAACCATCTGTATTGTAACACTTTCAAGATCTTAAGGGAACCCTTGTGACCCAAGGAAAACTGGATGTAAGTACCACAACGGTACCAAACCAGTATAAAATTGTTGTGTGTTATTTACCTTTCTATTAATGTTTTCTTTCATTATGCACTGTATTCAGTCAACTAATAATTCTGTTAGTCGACTAATTTTTAACAGTCAACAATTCAGCCCCCCTCTTGTACATTCAATCGATATCAGAGCAAAGCTTATAATCTTTGCTTAACCGCTAGTGAGGAAATGATCAAGGGATCTAACACTGTAGTTGGTGTTCTATTTCAATAATGAACCTCTCAGGTTCGACCTCCCTACTTCAACGGTCAACACTTCTCTCACTGGAAAGTGCCATGGAAACTTACACTATGTCATATGACATCAAAGTATGGCGTGTGATCAAAAAGATAAATCTTCCAATCCCTCCTAAGAAGGATGCAAACGGTCAAGTCATTGTATCAATTGATCCTCTTGACTTGGATGATTACACTAATAAACAAGCTGTTGTTATAACTGTTAATGCAAAAGCAAAAAATCTACTGTAAAATGCTACCAGTGGAGAAGAATATGAAAAAATACCAAGTTGTGAAACTTCCAAAGAGATGTGGGACAAACTGGAGGTCACTTACGAAGCAACCAATAAGGTGAAAGAAACTAGGATAAATCTCTTGGTTCGGGACTACGAGTTATTTCAAATGAAGGATAGAGAATCAATAGAAGAGATGTTTTCCAGGTTCAGCAAATTTCTTGGAGATCTCAAGTCTTTTGGAAGACCCATCAAAAGTGGCGAAAAGGTTAGAAAGATCCTCATAAGCTTACCTACTATTTGGAAACCAAAAGTCATTGCCTTGGAATGTCAAGATCTAGGAAATTATTTTTATGATGAACTCAGAGGTGATCTAATTGCTTTTGAGAAAATTCACTTGGATAGACAAATTCAAGAGAAGAAGAAAACTGTGGCTGAACCAGAAATTGAAGAGGAGGAAGAAGCAGGAGAACAAGACAAAAATATTGCAATGCTTTCTCAAGTCGTAACGAGCATGATGAGAAAAAATAGGAATAGCAAAAGAGGGAAGCCTAACTCCAGGAAAGGAAGGATAAGCAATGAAGCTGATAAGAATGATGGAAGATGCTACGAATGTGGAAAGTTTGGTCATATTCAAACTGACTGTCCTGAACTAAAGAAGAAGCTTAGCAGAAACATGCAAAAGAAGAAAGCTTTCGGAGCTTGGAGTGATGAGGAAGAGTATGATCATAAGGAAATTGCTAACATATGTTTCATGGCAGCAAATGAAAATGAAGAGTCAGAAGAACTTGGACTAATGGCAGACAACAATGATGATGAAGACGACTCAAGAGAACCTTGTCTCATGGCAGACGAAGGAACTGGTGAGGTACGTACTCCCTTATTACCTAACTATTAGGAACTTCAAGAATTTGTTGATATTGCTCTTGCAGATATTAAAAGAGTAGTAAATGAACTTAGAAGGATCAAGAGAGAAAAGAAAGACTGGGCCTTGAAACTAGAAGTATGCGAGATTGAGCGTGATATGCTACAGGATGAAGTAAACGAACTTCAACTACAATTGAATGGTTTACAAAAGACCACGAGTCACAGCTCAGTCAAGTCAAATTAGACTGTTCATCACAAAAAAAAAATTCTTGCTTGTTCTTTTATAGTAAAAATGGCCATAGTACTAACAAATACAGGAACAGAATTAGAGCTGAAAGAGGCGCTGGTAACTCCAACAGTCCATCTTGCTTATATTGTGGTAAAAGAGTTCACACCTCAAATCGTTGCAGGTTCAAAATTAACAGGATATGGGTCTGGAGACCTAAATCTTCAAATCAAACTAACACTCAACATTCTAACCATTCAGGACCCAAGCAGTCTTGGGTACCTAAAAATAAGTAATCTTGTTTTGCAGGAATACTGCAAGAAGAATCGAAAAGGAAAATTGTACATCGACAGCGCGTGTTCCAAACATACGACGGGTGACAAAAAACTATTCAAATCAGTCACCAAGCTAGATGGAGGAATAATTACTTTTGGAGACAAATCCAAAGGAAATGTAATTGGTGTTGGAAAAGTTCCTTTAAGATCAACATATGATGTAGATGAAGTCTATCTAGTTGATGAACTTGGTTATAATCTTCTCAGCATCATTCAACTATGTGACAATGATTAGGAGGTTCGTTTTAAGAAACATGGCTGGTTTATAGAAGATGAATCCGGTAAAATCATTCTTTCAGGTAATAGAGATAGAAATGTCTACACTATCAAAAAATTAGAAAATATTGGGATCAAATTTGTCTTACTTCCATGATTGAAGATCCCTGGGTTTGACATAGAAAACTTGGTCATGCAAGCATACATACTATTCAAAAACTGTCTAAACATGATCTTGTTATTGGTCTCCCAAAACTGGATTTTTTCAAAAGATCATATCTGTAATGCATGTCAATTAGGAAAACAAAATCTCTCTTCTTTCAAAGTCAAAAATATTGTTTCCACCTCTAAACTTCTCCAATTGCTGTATATGGATTTATTTGGTTCTACTAGAACTGCTAGCATAGGAGGTAGGAAATATGCATTTGTTATTGTAGATGATTTTTCTAGATTTACCTGGGTTATGTTTCTTAGTCATAAAGATGATGCTCTAAAGAATTTTGAAGTTTTCTGTAAGAAAGTTCAACGAGAAAAGGGATATTACATCTCTACTATTAGAAGTGATCATGGAGGAGAATTTGAAAGCAGAGCTTTTGAAAATTTCTGCAACGATTAAGGAATCTCTCACAATTTCTCTTCACCAAGATCACCACAACAAAATAGAGTAGTAGAGCATAAAAATAGAACCCTGCAGGATATGGAAAGAACCATGATTGTGGAAAACTCTCTACCTCATCATTTCTGGGCAGAACCTGTAAGTACAACATGCCACATCATCAACAGGTGTCTTATTCGACCAATTCTGAAAAAGACTCCTTATGAACTGTGGAATGGTAAGAAACAAAATATCAGCTACTTTCACCCTTTTGGATGCAAATGCTTTATCCACAACAATGGGAAGGATAATCTGGGTAAGTTTGATCCTAAGAGTGATGCAGGTATATTTCTTGGTTACTCTACTTCAAGTAGCGCATACAAAGTTTATAATAAGAGGACTTTGTGTATTGAAGAATCAATTCATGTTGTTTTTGTTGATACTAACCCTCGCTCAAGGAACGAACAAATTCCTGAAGATGAGGAAATTTCATATGCTCCCAAGTCTGTTATTGTAGGTAAGGACCATCAAAATGAGTCAGCTTATCAACAGGTTCAACCAGCTGAAATACCCACAAAAGATCTTGACCTACCTCAAGCAGATTAATCGACTACCGAAGAAAGACAGCCTCCAGTAAATACTCCAAATGAGTGGAAGAGTGAATCGAGATATCCTCACAAATTTATTATAGGAGATCCACATGAAGGAATAACTACAAGGAGGTATCAAAAGAACAAATCTCATGTAGCTCACATTTCTCAAATTGAGCCCAAGAAAGTGGATGAAGCTCTCAAAGATTCTCATTGGATAAGTGCTATGAAAGAAGAACTAGATCAGTTTGAAAGAAATAAAGTATGGGAATTAGTTCCAAGACCTCAAAATTCTTCTATTGTTGGAACTAAGTGAGTTTTCAAAAACAAATTGAATGAATCAGGTCAAGTGGTTCGAAATAAAGCAAGATTGGTGGCTCAAGGTTTTTCTCAACAGGAAGGAATCGACTATGATAAAACCTTTGCGCCTATGGCAAGACTTGAATCTATTCGAATACTACTTGCTTTCGCTGCTCACAAAGGATTCAAACTATTTCAAATGGATGTTAAAAGTGCGTTCCTTAATGGTTACATTTCTGAAGAAGTGTACGTGAAACAACCACCCGATTTTGCAAATTCCACCTTTCCTAATCATGTATACAAGTTAACTAAAGCCTTTTATGGTCTCAAACAAGCCCCTTGTGCATGGTATGAAAGTTTAGGTTCCTTCCTTCTAAATCAAGGATTCAAATGAGGTAATATCGATACAACCATTTTCATTAAGCAGTCCAGTTCAGGTAACCTTATTACTCAAATTTATATAGATGATATTATTTTTGGTAGCTCTAACTCTGTTCTTTGTGAAGAATTTTCTCTTTCCATGGAAGGAGAATTTGAGATGAGCATGATGGGAGAAATGACTTTCTTTCTTGGACTTTAAATCAAGCAGTCTCTTAAGGGGATTTTCATCAGCCAAACCAAGTACACTAAGGAGCTTATCAAAAATTTTGGCATGGAAAATTCTAAGGCAATTGGAACTCCAATGAGTCCAACTACGATGCTGGATGAAGACATCAATGGAAAAATGGTTGATAAAACCATGTATAGAGGAATGGTTGGATCTCTATTATATCTAACTGCTAGTCGACCAGATATTATGTTTAGTGTATGCAAATGTGCTAGATTTCAGTCGGCTCCTAAGGAATCTCATCTTTCTGCTGTTAAATGAATTATTAGATATTTAATTAGTACATCTGAGCTAGGATTATGGTATGATCACTCTAACAATTTTTTCTCTAAGAGGTTTTCAAATGCTGACTTTGTAGGAGACAAGATTGATAGAAAGGGTACCAGTGGGACATGTCAATTGTTAGAAAATGCATTAGTATCTTGACACAACAAGAAACAAAATTGTGTTGCACTATCAATGACTGAGGCAAAATACTTAGCCGTTGGAAGCTGTTGTACATAAGTTCTATGGATTATGCATCAACTTCTTGACTATGATTTATCTATTACATCTACTCCTATCTTTTGTGACAATACCAGTGCTATCTGTTTATTAAAGAATTCTGTGCATCATTCTAGACCAAAGCATATAGAAATTAAACATCATTTTATCCGTGATCATGTAGCAAAAGGTGACATTGTGTTAGAATTTATTATTATTGATTCTCAACTTGTTGAATTAGAATTTGTTAGTATTGATTCTCAACTTGCTGATATTTTTACAAAACCACTTTTGGAAGAAAGATTTGGCCTTCTCCGTAAAAAGATTGGCATTGTGCCAAATTTTTAAAATCAAATATTTCCTCGAGTTTTTAAAATATTTTACCATGTATTAGAATATTTTATTTTCTTACTTATGAGTGGCTTAATTAATTTTCTGTGTAAGTGTAATTATTGCAAGTACCGCCGATCAGTCACTTCTGAACCATCACTTACGTCTGAACTTGGCCTTTCCTTTTACCAATGCGTCTCTTCTCTCTCCTCAAAAGCATAGATAAAACACTTCCTTATCCAGCACTCTCCTCATTCTCTTCCAAACAATCCTTCAGACCATGGCCAAAAGAAATCCCTCATCTGCAACTAGACGCAGTCGAAGGTTTCAAAAACCTCTTAACACTGAAGAACCTGTGGATGTGGAGTCGTCCATTAACTCAGATTTTCTCAGAACAGACAATGAAAGCAGTGAATCATCTGAAAATTCTGCCATTAGCCAGAAAAAGGCCGGCAAGAGATCCTTGGAGCAAACTCCCAAAAAGGCTGCATGCAAGAAGGGTAAAGTGGAACGCATGGAATCTGGTACCGAGGACAAGTTAATCTTCTATGGTTACAGTGAAAAGGCAAGGTTTGAGTCCTACAAGTCAAAATCCATGGCTTATGGACGCTCTGCAAGTCTCTCTCTTATGAAAAGTCTTCATTGTGATGTGTCTTCTATTTTCGATTTTCAACACCTTTCCTTTTGTCACACCTCCTTTTTCACCGGTAAGGGTAATAAGGGAGTTTTTTCACTTTAAGTGACATAATCAAAAATGGGATTATTTATTTATTTAGAGTCGCCACTTGGGATAATTATATGGTGTCCCAAGTTACCAATTTAAATCCCAAATTGAGGAAATTTGACTCTGTTCTAAAGTCTGCGAAACCAGGAGACCGGGTCAGGAATTCTGTTAACCCGGGAGAAGGTGTTAGGAATTCCCGGATTCCGTGGTTCTAGCACAGTCGCTTAATGATTCCTACATGGCTTAAATTATCTAATTACTCATTTTAGGACCTATATGTATTTACCTTTTACCTCTTCTAATTACTCGACTTCTTGTATTTAAAGAATTATCTTAATACGAGTTACACGTACGTACGCTCTTTTAGTTTGGCGTGTCAAGAATCATGTCACACGTACGTATACACAATTCACAACACTTAGGTTATTTAAGAAAAAGTTCGGTCAAAGTCGCGCGAACGCGTACCTTGAATTTATTTGAAAATCGGCGCTTACATCATGTCACGCATACGTGTACACAATTTATCACGCTTCATCAATAAGATTGTTTGACCGAATTTGCGCGAACGCATACTTCGATTTAATTATGAAAATGGTAATTATGTCACGCGAACGTGTACACAATAATTTAAACCGCGCCTAAAAGCATTTTTACGAGCATTCAATTGAATATTTTAAATTCCTAAGGTTTGCCTACCCAAGTGTGGCCATCCTAAGCATGCTACTAGCGGGTTAGAAAAATAAAATAAATAAAAGAAAGCTAAATAAAACATGATATATTAATAATCATATCCATGGGATGCTAGTATATTCCAATTAACTTTAACAACACTAGACCAAACAATTGCTTACTGTTTATTCGGACACTTATAATTTCTAAATTGATGAAGGAGAACATTAATTTCACGTACCAAAATATTTCAGAAAAGATGTCCAAATTTACCCCTAAACTTTGATTTATAATTTAAAATTCTCCTCTGTGCTACTTCAAGTTTGAGCTACGTTAGTCAAATGAAAATATGTGAGGTTTGCTAACAGCTTTTGTCCCTTTGCTAATTGCTTTCGTCGCATTTTATGTACTGCAATTTGGCAGGTGATGAAATTTAACAAAAAAAGACAAACTTTATAAATATTTATATGACTATAACTCATTACATCAATAAAAAAAAGTTTATAAAATATTCTAAATAAAAAATATTTTTTTTTTACAGACAAACAATAAGTGGCGGACTTTTATACAGTATCACTTGATAGTTACTCATATTTTACACAAAGTAGCACTGATTCACAAATCTCAGACAATAAACAAACATAATTAAATCAAAGGCTAATATCATTCTTATCACTACCATTAACACAATAATAAATAAGAGAAGGATAAGGGATTGAACCTCAATTTCTTCCAACTAGATTCTGTGTTTGAACGTGAAAAGAAGGCCGGCGAGATAAACCAACCAGCAAACTCGTAAAAAAAAAAAACAACAGGTGCAAATCAAACGGGAACCACAGACGGAAACTCAAATCGACAACTTCGCGACTAAACACAGACCTCGCTGGAAATGAGCTCTAAGGCGGCAAAGAAAATTTTCCTTTTAAATATAAAAAGTCGAAACTGATACAAGGCAACAACTTTCGAATCTTCCGAAACAAAAACTGTAACAAAACTTCGACTTCAAAACTCGCCGGAACTCGATGAACCTCGAACGTACTCAACTGGGTTTGGGCATTTTCTTTTTTGGCTGAGACTTAGATTGTTCTCGAGCTTCTCTTGTGAAGTATTTTCTTTCTTCTTTTTCTTCTCTCTTTCTTTGTTTTTTCTCCTTTTTTATAAAGAAATTTTAGTAGTTTTGTTTTTGGTTGCATTTGGAGTGGGGAACATGGGTTTTGAAGTTGGAGGTTAGGGATGGTGGGGGAAGAAATGTGAGGGAGTGGGAAGTTTGGGTGGTTTTTATTTTAATTCTTTTTTTTTATTTTTTTTTTTTCGTTTTTTATTTTTATTTTTTATTTAAATTGTTTTTTTAACCTTTTTTTTAATTGAATAAAAGAAGATAAAATACAGATGTGTGTGTGTGTGTGTGTGTGTGTGTGTGTATATATATATATATATATAT
>ML417672.1:0-16013 GCA_005239525.1 Nicotiana knightiana
AAAATGAGTAATTAGATCAAATAAGCCAAGTATGAATCATTAAGCGACCGTGCTAGAATCACGGAATCAGGGAATGCCTAACACCTTCTTCCGGGTTAACAGAATTCCTTACCCGGTCTTCTGGTTTCGCAGATTTTAAACGGAGTCAAAATTTCATCGATTTGGGATTTAAAATAAACTGGTGACTTGGGACACCATAAATATTCCAAGTGGCGACTCTGGAAATTAATTAAATAATCTCAAATTCAATTATGTCACTTAAATTGGAAAAAATCCCCATATCCCACCCTTTCGGGAAAAAAAGAGGTGTGACAGGAGGCAAGTGCTTTATAAGAGCACCATGACATAACACTTTATAAGACCTCATGGGAGAGGCTCAGGTACATGAAAACAATGAGATCTCGATAAGTTATGTCTTTATTGAGTGATGATGGAACCGATGCAGAATGATTGTTGACGATGTTGTTAATATAATGTAGCGCTCAATTTTTATTAATTGATGAGGATCTTGAGCTCAAATCTGTCATGGAATTTGGATAGATAAATGAATGGCCAAATGAAAAATATGCAACGAAAATTGAATTCATCTGAAAAATGTGAAGTTGGACAAATAGTCCCAACACCTGAAAGTATAAAGCCTATTGTCACGACTCAAACCAAATAAAAGTCGTGATGGCCCCGGACTCCGCTGTCGGGCAAACCAATACAAAGGAGTTAACTAAATCTTTATTTTATTACTCTTGAACTCATTTCTTTTCACTACATTAAATGATAATTAATGAACTTCCACTAAGTAAACAATAATGTATTTAACAAATTTAAATAATGAATAAATTCCCTAGTCATCCCAGAATCCGGTGTCACAAGTGCATGAGCAAATAAAACATGCTTTTGGGTCCTAGACTACCCGGACATAAGCATAATAGTAGCTACACACGGACTCTCGTCACCTCGTGTGTACGTAGCCCCCACAAATAGTAGCACATGATTGATTATTTCACCTATGTGGACAATTCTCCCTTAAAAATTTAGAAAGGAGACTTACCTTGCTCAGAAGTTCCATAACCGGCTTCCAAGCCCTTCCGATGACTCAAATTGATGCCCAACGCCCCAAAACTAGCCAATAATTACGCAAATCCATTAATATATGCTCAAATATCCATTAGAATCCAATTTATAACAATTCCTAACCCCGATCGAAAAGTCGATAAAAATCACCCTCGGGCCCGCGTGCCCGGATTTCGAAAATTTTCGAAGATAAACATTACCCATAACCTCACGAATTCAAATATATAATTTATTCCAAATCCCATGTCCTATTTCGTGGTCAAAATTCAAAAATATTAATTTCTACGTTTTCTACCAAAACCTTTAGTTTTTACTAATTTTCGATGAATTTCCATGTTAAAAAAAATATATATAATCCAAGTATTTAACTTGAAATAGATGGGAATCACTTACCTTGACATAGATGATGAAGATGGAGCTCCATAATCGCCCTAGGTCGTCTCCCATGGAGGAAATGAGATGAAATGAGCCTAACCCATTTTTTGCAAACTTATACACTTCAAGGCAAGTCTTCTTCGCGTTCGCGGTCCTACCCTCGCATTCGCGAAGAACAAAAAATCTCGAAAAACAATTCCAAACTCTTCTCAGACAGCCTCTAGTAGAATAATCATAATGTTTTGTACCAAAACTCCAAATGACAAATGGTTTAATGTTCTGAAAACTAGACTCCAAAATCTAAGACTTTCATGTTTTGGTCATCTCCAAATTCCTTATAGATTTCGAGATATAAGCTGCCAAAGTCAGCCTTGTGCAACATAATTTTTTTCTTCATCTTCCCGGATACCCTTTAGGGTACCAGCAATAATTCTTTGTACACAAATCCAAATTCTACATGGTTTACTGTTTTAGAAACTAGATACAAAGAGATACAACTTTCATTTTTACATCATCTCAAAACTTCTTATATATTGTGAGATATGAGCCTCCAAAGTCAGACCTCAATAACAGAAATTTGTCTTCTTCGCGAACGCGAAGAACAAAGTCCCTGAAGCCAAATCCTTCTTCGCGAACGCAAAGGGGATCCCCACGAACGCGAAGAACAACACCACACACCAACATCATCCATTTCAAAACAGCCCGAAATGATCCGAAACCACCCGGAAACACATTCGAGGCTCCCGGGACCCCGTCCAATCACACGACCCAGTCCCATAACATCCCACAGACCTGCTCGAGGCCTCAAATCATATCAAACAACGCCGAAACCATGAATCACACTCCAATTCAATCTTAATGAACTTTAAAATTTCCAACTTCTACATTCGATGCCGAAACCTATCAAATCACGTCCGATTGACCTCAAATTTTGTACACAAGCCATATTCGACATTACAGACCTACTCCAACTTCCGGAATCGGAATCTGACCCTGATATCAAAATTTTCATTTCCAGTCCAACTTCTTAAAACCTTCGAATTTCTAACTTTAGCCAAATGACTCCAAAATGACCTACAGACCTTCGAATTTACTTCCGATCGCGCTCCCAACACCAAAATCACCATACAGAGCTACTCCCAGACTCTGAATCCCAAACGGACATCAATATCACTGAAATGCACTTCAACCCAGACTTATGAAATTTCTTCTAAAATGACGACTTCCATAATATGCGCCGAAACGCTCCCGGGTCATCCAAAACCCGATCCAAACATACGCCCGAGTCCGAAATCATCATACGAACCTGCTGGAACCTTCAAATCCTGATTCTGAGGTCGTTTACTCAAAAATCCAATCTAGTCAATTCTTCCAACTTAAGGCTTCCAAATGATAAGTTTCTTTCCAAATTGACTCCGAACTTCCCGAAATTCAATTCCGACCACGCCTACGAGTCATAATACCTGAAATGAAGATGCTCACGGCCTCAAAGTGCCGAACGACGAGCTAGTTTCAAAACGACCGGTTGGGTCGTTACATTCTATCCCACTTAAACATACGTTCGTCCTCGAACGGGCAAGAACTGCTCCAGAGTTTGTCTGAAATCACTATTTAATACTTCGTGCACCTACCTGTGCTACCACCACTCAGTTGAGCACATTAGCTCGATCGAATTTGAAGATATCCTCTATTATCCATACATTAAGCTCGGAACCCAGTTCCAACACCCGAAATTCTCAGCCAGGCCTGTTTCCAACATATGAACACCGAATTAACCACTACACGAAGTACCGAAACATGATGGCTTTCCTTTGCTGAATTAGCACCATACATCACATAATTCCTCATCTAACCATAATGACATTCCCTGATCTTAATAACCAAAATTCCACGAATCTGATGCTCCCAGTGCACCTCATGACATACATATAGGTCCTTTTATAACGCTTACAATACCACCACAACGGAGGAGATGTGTAGAAATTCATAATCAACTGCATAGTTAACAAATCATTGAATCTCTCCTCTTGACTAGAATCATCACCTCATTATGAACTGAATAATGGTATTTGTTCTTTAATATATACCTCACATAACCTTATCGCACTGATCTCTGATCCAAAAATCTTGTCTCACCTAGTCTAAACCGCTCAGGCAACATGTCAGCCCAGACAGGACCAACAGTCTCACATGATTCCACAATGCGCCAATAGGCCACAACTCGAACGTGATAGAAAAGACTTAGGAAGGGACTACTCAACTCACGCAACTAATTAGACAATCGAAAAGATGTTATAAACCTCCCTTAGAAAATGGGAAACAAAAATACCAAAAAATAGATATAGGGAACCATGCTCAACATCACACTGTTGCGGCGTGCAACCCGATATAAATGGCATGCCCGTGGTGGCGTGCCACCCGATCCATACATAAAATCCACACAAGGAGATAATTATCGAGCTAAATCGCTAATTACCACAAAATATCGAATATCGGTCACAAGCACGCTAAGTGCATAATACCATCCTGGGGAGACCGATAGAGCCATACGCTACAAAACTCAAGCACAATTGAGGTGTGATATATATACTCTGAATCTCAAGATCTATCCTGCTCACATAACATCATCACTACGCGGAGTCTCAACATATAAATTATTATCAAGTCGTTTCACAACTCACACGAAACAACATAATATAACATGAAATGGACGAAGATGGAACAACATCTAATGTTCTAATACCTCTCCATGAGAAGCGCTATACCGAAATGAACACACCTGACTCATATGTAGCCCATAATCATATTTAAATCCATCCATAAACCTCGAGTCAACCCTGCTCGCACCGAACTAGGCTAATAGCCTTACCTGGGTCCATAATACACCACTTTTCTCATAACACACAAGAACAACCGTCTAGCCGGGACAAACTCCCACAATCCACAGCCAAATGAACCGAGCGCCCTCCAGGAATAAACTCTCAAATAAGCCATCTTACCACATCCTTCATACTTGGTTCAAACCTTCAATCAATAAAGTGACTACATGTCACCCTTATACAATCCTCCCGTGGAATACACTTCCAAGACCTCATGCACTAGGTAACAAGTCTGCACATCCACACCACTGACCACACTACTGTTGTAAAGCAATTCAAGAATTCATAACCAGGATGCATAGACTCCTTCACAAAACACTGCTCTCAGGAGACTTTGAAGACATTACCAGCTTACTCTAAACATTCAAATCCCTTTTCTGCTCATCCGAGCTCATGACATTCTTGTCAACACCAAACCGCAACCTTGATCCTTGCTTCCAAATTTCATACCGTGCACTTCACCTAACATGCCCATATGCATTCACACATGAATCTCGTCATAACTCCTGAACCGCTAATAGGGTGAACACTTCATCATATAGAAACCTTTTACTTAACTCTCTTCAAGAGAACCATGATAACACACGAGTGAATTCTCATAATCACAAAACAGGCAAATCCTCAAGGAATAGTCTATACCACCATAATCCTTCCGGGATCCGCCTACACCTGACAGGCCATAATACTTGAATGCTTCCAAATAAAATCTATTACGGCGGCCGACAAGCCTCGCACACACCGTCACAAATCACATGCATAACTTAATCACACCGAAGGAACTGATCACTGCCGTAAATGTGCCACTCCAACCATGGCTAACCAATCTATCTCCTTCTAATTTATCCTTAACTTGACTTAGAAATAGCAATAGCTTCATCCAAAACATTGTGAACCCAAATCCACACTCATCTTGAGTGACCTTATACAACGAGACCATGCTGTCTCAAATACCACGGGTCATCTCATACCCTCCAATGTTATATCGCTAGCCGAAGATAACATAGAACACTCCGGGCCTCCTATCACGATCTGCTGCAAAAGCTCGATTCTTAACCATGTCGCGGGCTTGAAATCCTTAAGCACCGCAATTTAAACCTTTGAATTCTCTAGGACCGTTATTAAGAGTTACCCACTCTGACTTGATCCCGAGTATAATCAACTCCAAGACCCTTCTAGCACATGAACACCCTCTCAACGAAGCACTCGACTGAGTCACTTTCTTTGCAACCCGGATCTACACGAAGCAAAACCCTGGGCCTCCCCCAATAAGGCCAGTTGTACCACACATCTCTCAAATCATTTGCTCAAATTACCATTTTATTCCTTTTCCCTAGCTGTAATAGCTTTCTTATACGCCGATAACCCGAAACCCCATGAGAAGATAATCCTGCAACCCAATCGCAGGCGGTGGGACTCTCCCACTTAGCCTGAAGCTACTCCTTGCACAACTCTGGAACCCACCAAAATTCTTTCTTCATTGCTGACATGATCTTGCATAACCAACCCGTCAAATTCCTCTAAATTCTTCTGTTAGCATTTCATGAACACTCTGAATCTCGAGCATCATTCCTATATTCGGCCTCTTACCGAATAGTCAGTAGAATTCCTCGCAGAAACTTTGCCAACCATACGGCCGCTAACCTGTTCATAGGAGATAACCCACCTGTGGAAATTACATGCCGACACCCTCCAACATCGCTGCGGGGAACACTCACTACGACATCAATACCCCATCCTAAGCCCGTTCTCATTCGCCAACTACACCAGTCCTTTCACTCCTTATGGACATCGGCTAAATGCGCGAAAACATCTTCCAATTCCAAGCTATATTACATCATTCTTCATACCAAGCAACTCCTTCCTGTTGCACCCCATCTCCCGTCGCAATAGTCAACATTTCAATTTAAGCCCGTGGACTCAACCACCGTCCACTAAAATTCTCATATCACTCCAAACTTCTCCTCAAGATGTGCATCTATCTTACCACATAACTCATATGCTACGCTGCCACTCTCCCACTTTGGTCAAACTCCCCCTCTAAGCAACTGCTCGACTTTCGCTTCTTACACCTGGCCTTCTAGAAATTTATCCGCCACCTGACACTTCTCACATGTCCTTCCTCATCTCTTTCTGCCCAGCTGCAACCTTACATCAATATCCATGTCTGCAGCACTTGAACCGATAGATCACTACCAACCTCAATCCTTTCCGAAGATCCCCCTTCTCAAGCCATAGACATTAGAAATACCTATTCAATCCTGAACCAACGCACACCGCGATCTCTGATAGTCGATGAAGCTTCCACCTCACTTGAAAACACCAAGTCTCATTACTCTACCAATTCAAACCTGAACATTTATAGTCCAATTGTCTTTCCTTCGCCGGAAATAAAAATACTGGATCCCAGAATCACGCCCTGATCTGACTTCCTTTCAAGTCATTCACTGCCCTGCCATATGGACAATCATCCAACCATCTCATCAATACTGTGCAATAACCAATCATGAGCATCATAGAAATCTGCACACAGACTCAAAGCTCTCAGAAGTGCAACTACCAAGCTGAAATCACATAATATCCTTCCGCAAAGCAACGACAATAGCCCCAACCATCCGTGCATGGAGAAACATCATGCACCATATCTGTAATACCATTAGAATTCCTCAAATTCCCGATTTATAGCAAGCGCTTCGTGTCGCGTAATATTGGGTAGGAAAGAAACATAGGCATAAGCCTCAAAGGAATCAAACTGCACGATGAGGAATCAAGAAGGGGAGTACTCCTAACAGCCCTGTAGCCTCTCGAAGATAAGTACAAATGTCTCTGTACCGACCCGCAAGACTCTACTAGACTTGCTCATGACTCGTGAGACCTAAGGGAACCTAGTGCTCTGATACCATGTTGTCACGACCCAAATCCAACAAAGGTCGTGATGGCGCGGGACTCCGCTGTCGAGCAAGCCAACACAAAGGAGTTAACTAAATCTTTATTTTATTACTCTTGAACTCATTCCTTTTCACTACATTAAATGATAATTAACGAACTTCCACTAAGTAAAAAATAATGTATTTAACAAATTTAAATAATGAATAAATCCCCTAGTCCTCCCAGAACCCGGTGTCACAAGTGCATGAGCAAATTTCTAGGAAATTTACATGTAATACAATATTGGTCCGGAATACAAACTGGACAAAAGGAAAAAAAATATACAATACATCCTAGGGAGACTCTGTTGGCTGCGGGTCGTCTCGACAGAAACAACTCTCCTAAGTCTCCATGTCAGCCACACCACTGCGTCAAGCGGGGCCTAGATATACATGTACCTATGCAACAAAAATGCACAACAAGTGTAGTATGAGTACAAAAACAACGTGTACTCAGTAAGTATCCTGCCTAACCTCGAAGAGGTAGTGACGAGAGGTCGACTTTGACACTTGCTAGAGGTCAATTTAATATAAACAAGGGTGACGCAAAGCATGGATGTCATAATTAATTAACAAATAGTGACAGGAAGGAACAACTTCTTCCATAATTACAAATTTTAAGCTCCGTCATTTCAGTTGACAACTTATAATTCAAGGATTGTAAACAGTTCAAATCACAGAAAGTACTCAGCAAATATCATGCGCAAGTAATTCCGAGGGTCGAACGGCCCGAACCAACATAAATGTAAATTGTGCACTGCCGAAGGGTCGAACGACGCGGACCATAGATGCATCTATTAATCTGTCGTGGCGTACGTCCCGCTCCCATGAGAGTAGTGAAAGAAATCACCCCGCTCACGGAATATAAATTGCGAAGCGGTCACACATAAACATACACATTCAAATAGTCCACCCCGACTATATCGGGAAAACAATTACCCAAGAAAATGACAATTTCTATTTTAATGGTCACAAAGATAGTATTTAAATCTTTTTTAGAAATTCATTTACCAAGTTCGATAAGGTTTAAACATTTTTAAATTTAATAGTAAGGTTACAAGTACGACAAATAAAACATGCTTTTGGGTCCCAGACTACTCGGACATAAGCATAATAGTAGCTACGCACGGACTCTCGTCATCTCGTGCGTACGTAACACCCACAAATAGTAGCACATGATTGATTATTTCACCTATGGGGACAATTCCCCCTTACAAGGTTAGAAAGGAGACTTACCTCGCTCCGAAGTTCCATAACCGACTTCCAAGCCCTTCCGATGACTCAAATTGATGCACAATGCCCCAAAACTAGCCAATAATTACGCAAATCCATTTATATATTCTCAAGTATCCATTAGAATCCAATTTCTAACAATTCCTAACCCCGATCAAAAAGTCGATAAAAATCACCCTCGGGCCCGCGTGCCCGGATTTCGAAAATTTTCGAAGATAAACATTACCCATAACCTCACGAACTCAAATATATAATTTATTCCAAATCCCATGTCCTATTTCGTGGTCAAAATCTAAAAATATTAATTTCTAGGTTTTCTACCAAAATCCCAAGTTTTCACTAATTTTTCATGAATGTCCATGTTAAAATATATATATAATCCAAGTATTTAACTTGAAATAGGTGGGAATCACTTACCTTGACATAGATGATGAAGATGGAGCTCCAAAATCGCCCCTAGGTCGTCTCCCATGGAGGAAATGAGATGAAATGAGCCTAACCCATTTTTTTCAAACTTATACACTGCCAGGCGAGTCTTCTTCGCGTTCGCGGGCCTACCCTCACGTTCGCGAAGAACAAAAAATCTCGAAAAACAATTCCAAACTCTTCTCAGACAGCCTCTAGTATAATGGTCATAACTTTTTGCACAAAACTCCACATGAAAAATGGTTTAATGTTCTGAAAACTGGACTCTAATATATACAACTTTCATGTTTTGGTTATCTTCAAAGTTTTTATAGATTTCGAGATATAAGCTTCTAAAGTCAGCCCTGCGCAACACAAATGTCTTCTTCATCTTCCCGAACATCCTGTAGTGTACCAGCCATAACTCTTTGTACACAAATTCAAATCCTAAATGGTTTACTTTTCTAGAAACTAGACACAAAGGGATAAAACATTTACTTTTACATAATCTCAAAATTCCTTATATATTGTGAGATATTAGCCTCCAAAGTCAAACCTGCGCAACAAAGATTTGTCTTCTTCGCGAACGCGAAGAACAAAGTCCCTGAAGCCAAATCCTTCTTCACGAACGCGAGGGGATCCCCGCGAACGCGAACAACAACACCAGACACCAACATCAGCCATTTCAAAATAGCCTGAAATGATCCGAAACCATTCGGAAACACACCCGAGGCCTCCGGGACCCCGTCCAATCACACGACCCAGTCCCATAATATCCCACGGACCTGCTCGAGGCCTCAAATTACATCAAACAACGCCGAAACCATGAATCGCACTCCAATTCAAGCTTAATGGACTTTAAAATTTCCAACTTCTACATTCGATGCCGAAACCTATCAAATCACGTCCGATTGACCTCAAATTTTGCACACAAGTTATATTTGACATTACAGACCTACTCCAAATTTCGGAATCGGAATCTGACCACGATATCAAATTTCCATTTTCAGTCCAACTTCTTAAAACCTTTGAATTTCTAACTTTAGCCAAATGACTCCAAAATGACCTGCGGACCTCCGAATTTACTTCCGATCGCGCTCCCAACACCAGAATCACCATACGGAGCTACTCCCAGACTCGGAATCCCAAACGGGCATCAATATCACTGAAATGCACTTCAACCCAGACTTATGAAATTTTTTCTAAAATGCTGACTTTCACAATATGCGCCGAGCTCCCGGGTCATCCAAAACCCAATCTGAATATACGCCCGAGTCCGAAATTATCATACGAACCTGCTGGAACCTTCAAATCCTGATTATGAGGTCGTTTACTCAAAAATCTAATCTTAGTCAATTCTTCCAACTTAAGGCTTCCGAAATGATAATTTTCTTTCCAAATTGACTCCGAACTTCCCAAAATTCAATTCCGACCACGCCTACGAGTCATAATACCTGAAACGAAGCTGCTCACGACCTCAAACTGCCGAACGACGAGCTAGAGTTCAAAACAACCGGTTGGATCGTTACACGGGTCGTTACACCTATGTGGAGATATTAAAATACGATTAGTGTTATATTGCAAAAGTAATCCTTGATATAGATTTATTTTTTCTAACAAATATTGTCAAGGTTTGTTGGTTATACAAATGCAGGGCATAGTTCGTTGTCTGTGAGGGTACTGCCATATTATGATATTCAACAAGGTTCCAATTAAATTAAAGATGATAATGCATGCATAAGTCATCTGAAATAAGGACTATCGAAGAAGACAAAATAACACATATTTCACCAAAGTTCTATTTCAGACATGATCGTTGTTCAAGTGATAATTTGACAAACGTCTTCACAAGGCATTGTCGATCTCAATATTAGAGAAGTTGTTATACAAGCTTGGAGTTCGTAGTCTCCGAGAAACAAAAGTGATGTTTTCATTAGGGGGAGGCAAATACGCGTTGTATTCTTCTTTTCTTAGTTAAGGTTTTATCCCACTAGGTTTTTCCTGGCAAGGTTTTTAATAAAGCAACAAGTAATGCGTATTACAAGATATGTGTACTCTTTTTCCTTCACTAAGATTTTCTCCTACAAGATTTTTTCTTACTAAGGTTTTACCGAGGCACATTATCTGTGGACATCCAAGGGGAAGTGTTATGAAATACATATTATATGGATGTCCACTAATCAAATATAACTCCCACTACTCTTCTCCATTATATAGATAATCCCCACTATTTCTCCCACACCTCCATAACTTCCCTATGATCTTGCTCCATGTTCAGTTAATACCATGTTCGTGACTACCCTTTGCATTACCTCAATGTCATCGTATAAATAGAGAGTTTGGGCATCACATTTTATATACTTGAGTACATGAAAGAAATAAAAATCTCTCATCTCTTTCTCCCTACATTCTTGTCTATTTTCTTGTTTCATATTGTTACTTTGACCTTGATTTCTTAACAAATACTGTCATTTTATTTTATTTTTGGAAAAAATCATTTTACTTTACTGTCACATTCTTGGCCAAACCCATAAACGAACCCTTAAACTCAGCTCCGCCTTTTTATTTTGACACCTTTGCTTTGACCTTTTTCATTTTGACGCTCCAACTCATTTCCTCATGTGCCACTTCAACACAAAACGCTGACTTGTCACATTGAGTGAGTTTCCACACCTAGGTCGCGCGTGAGTCTCTGATTTCAGTCCCATTTTAACGGTAACAAAATCTTACCGTTTGGCCCCTTTTTTATACCCGTTTTCCCTATCTCTTTCTTCATTAACAATTGCAAAATAAGCTCTAAATCTCAAAAGCTCCATCTCCATGAATATTTAAAGACTGTATTTTTTCTTCAAGTTGTTTAATTTTATGTCAGGGGTGGACCCACGTTATAGTGGGTTTAATTGAACCCGCTTCGGCAGATATTTTTTGTTAATTATATGTGTAAAATTATAGTGACAAACAGTTATGTAGATATAATGAATCTGCTTGCGTCAACAACTAATGTCAGCTCGATGGTCAAGTCGGGTCATTTTATGGCAGGGGGCATGAGTTCGAATTCCATATACCATTGTATTTTACTTTTCGAAAATCACGGGAGATGCACACACTACACATGTTTTTGCAGTACAACAATATCCTTCTCCCTGTATTACTGTGACTATTATTAATTTAGTTCAATCTACTAATATGCTAAAATTGTTAGGTTATTTTTCCTTTTGAATTTTATTATTTGCCAATTGTCATATAGAAGTTGTTTTAATTATTATAATTATTTATTATTTGTAAATAATACTTAGCTTTTAGAAGTTATATTTGTGTGAAATTGTGTATTTAGTGCCTAATATTTTACTTTAGTACTTTTATGTTATAAAATTGCTTTTTTCTCTTCTTCTTTTCTGCAGTTAGTTCTTTTAAAATTTATTTACTGTTTTATTAATTTGTGTGTTTATTTCTTTATTGTTCAAGTAAATTGTCTGTTAATTTTAATTCTTATTTTGTTTATATGTATGGTGTTTCAGAATTATTAGATTGCTATTGTATTAACTTATCTTTTGTGTAAAACATAAGAAAATTGAAGACTTCAAAGGAAATTTATAGTCTTATAACGGATTAAAAGTTCCCCAGCTTCACTTGTGAAAAACTATTGGGTTTGTTGTTGTTGTATAACGGATGAAAGGTTGACAGACACAATCACACACACGCGCGTGAGTTGGCCATATTTTATGGGTGTAAATTGGACAAAGTGAGTCGGCCATATTTTTGTACATAAGCTTAGCAAATTGGGTTAATTTTTTTAATTTCTTTTTTCTGATTCAACATTTTTTTAAGGATCGAGGTGCTTGCGACTACTTTAGATGGTATGGCAAAAATTTTTCCGATCAGGCTTAGAAGACCATTAATGGTTTTCTAAAAAGGTTCAAAGAAAATGAAGTAAAATTGGCCCGGGCAAGGAAGACGTGGATTTTTGTGTTTATAGTTGTGTTCATTGCGTGGAATTACTTGGTCGTGCCTGCATTTTGTTGATTGAAGCTAAGAAGACTATTGTTGAAGGTTATTGGCAATGTTATTGTTAATTTTTGGGTGGAATTGAAGGTTGATGGAAATTTTGTATTTATTAATGAGAAAAACTGAATCTCGTACCTATCTATGTATTGTCTTTTGCATATGTACATTTACAAAGAAAAGAATTAGTCTTTGTTGAAGGTTGTTGGCTGACTTATTGTTTCTTTCGCTGCATAATCTGTTAAAAATGACAAACAACTGAAGCTCTGAAATAGGCTAATACTTTGATCTTAAAGCTGTGACATTTGCTAACAACAGAAGGAATAAAGCAACAAGTCGTTTCTAACACGAAACCAAAAGCAATGAAGCAACAAAAGTTTTAATAACTGAAATTTTCTAACACGAAACCACATGCAACAAGCTATTTTTAACAATTGTTAGACCACCAACAATGTCAACAACAACCTTGACTTAACAACTGGTAGAACACCAATAATGGTCTGAAACATTGATTACTCAAGTTTGCATCACAAAAACCATAGCTTAATTGTTTACAGTTGCAATCTGCAGTTGACAGAAGGACTTAACAAGCACTACAACATAGATAAAAGACTTCTAAAATAGCTTAATTGTTTTCTCCTTTTATGGCTTGGCTAGAAGGCCTCATATTCTTGGCAGCACTCATTCTTTGAAGATGAGAAGTTGTCACTGCCTTTTTTCCTTTCCATTTCAAACCATTAGGTGCAAATCCAAGGTTTATATTAGTTGCAGATGCATCCCTATATGTGCTAGGTGTTATACCCTCTCAGAAAGGTTACTAGGCTGCAAAATAATAACAGATTAGAGTCTGCTATTAGCTTAAACAAAAAAGATTATAACAGAGGTATATCTTACATTCATGACAGTTCTTCCAGCCATTGTGTCTTGATAAACACCAAAACTATACTGCCTAGGCCTCTTATATCCTATTGTTTGCTGAGTTTCAGATGTTGCTTGTGTGTCTATGCCCCTTCCTTCCATAGCAGTAGCTGCTGATCTAAAATATCCCCTTCCTAGGCCATTTCCCCTTCCCCTTCCCCTTCCTCTTCCTACAAAACTCTGGCCACATCTTTTCACAACAGATGTGTCCTCAAATTGAGGATGGAATGGTAGGCATGGTTGAGGTTGACTGGCTCCTTGGAGTTGGCTGACTTCTTTGAGTTGACTGACTTGCTTGAGTATCTCCCATGTTAGGCTGGAAGCATAAATAGTTAGTGTGAATTATAGAATGCTAAAATCATAGAAAATTAATTGATCTTACCCGTGATTTGCATGCAGTTTTGATGTGGCCTAACTGATGACACTTTGAACAAGTCTTCTTCACTCCTTTTTTTGACAGCTTGCCATGTTTCTTTCTTGGCTCATCCTTTGCTCTTCTCTTGCATCTTTTAGGCCTTTCTGACTGAAGGAATACATTATTCTAAACACGTTAGATAGCGTATAAAACGTAAACCGAGAACTTACTTGTTCTTCGTGAAGCGGAAGCGAAAACGGATGAACCGCAGCTAGAATTACTGGTCGGCGGTGGTTGTCACGGTGTGTTGGATCAACCCCCAATTCCACAGTCTAAACCTAGTTCAATTGAGAGAGGAAGAAAGGCGTAGAAAAATGCTGCTTTTTTTTTAATGTACACACTAAGTGTACTTATATAGGGAATATTTAGGGTTAACTAATAACCCTATTGGGCCTTAGAGCACCCCTTATGGGTGGACACAATATTTCCTACATCTCCCACTCACACATAATGGGAGTGCTCATCTAGCCTGAGAAACGTATTCTCAGTTCATCTCCTCAATCAATCATACAGGGAAGTAGACCGTGCGACCAGCATACTGTGAGAGCTAAGTGCTATACATCTGTTAGGAGTATATAGCCTCTCGGCGAGCATAAACCTGCAAGTAGATCATAAAGTATGCAGTACCCTAGATCATATAAATCACATTTGATATACTCTCAAAATCTCATATATCATTATTTCTTGTATTCACAATCATAACTCATAAGTTATAATTGGTGCACCAGTGAATACAATAAATGAGATTACATCAATGATCTTCCTCTTCTCACGATTCCCTTAACATTAGTATGACTGCTTTTCTAGATATGCTCCGCTAGACCGAATCTGTGTGCATGGTCTTTTGGAAACACACTAAGATAGCTAACATCACACTAAGTCTTAAGTATCTGATCGGAGTCTCTAAGGGTACAGAATCTCGAGCTACCATAAAAGCTCAGGGTCTCACACAACAATAAGTTGAGAATGGACTTATGTTAACCCAATTGGTCGACATTAGCACACATGATATGAAACATGTGCTACAACATTTTCTCCCTTTTCCCAAGGAGCGTATGTCTTTATCTCATAAAGAATGTTGTACAGATGATATTTAGACACCATAAGTATCTAAATTTGAGTTCTTTGATCTACAATATCATTTTAACTCACATCTGGCTCACAAAGTAGACTAGGTGAACGTTTTTCACCCTAATGACCTTATGTCATTGTTTAAGCGACATTCTAATTTTAAGCGAGTAGCTCTCAAATTACCCTTCTGATAATTTTGCTTAAAATCATGTCTCATCTCCTCACATCACTAAGATAAGGAGGTGGTTGCCTGTGTGAGAAGGCCAACCTCTTGTCTACCCGACATACTTATCAAAAAAAATAAGGAATGTACATAACATTCAACAATTAAAATATGTATGTATGTAAATCAACTTTATTGATAATCAAAGAACATCAGTTTGTGAACACGGGAAAATAAATAACAAAACAAAGTAAATCAGAGTCTACGCAAGCCTTGAGACCTAGTGTGTCTCACAAATGCATCTCTATACAAAGGCTTGGTCAATGGATCTGCTAACATATCTTTTGTAGACACATACTTCACATTCACTACCTTGCGCCTAACCATGTCCCTCGCATAGTTATACTTGATATCTATATGTTTGGTTTTACAATGAAACTTTGGGTCCTTGGTGGAGGATATTGCAGCCTCACTGTCACAGTAGACTAATACTGGTTCAGTATTTTCAGTGATATCCAACAAGTGATCCAAGAACTTTTTCAACCAAACAGCTTCTTGAG
>ML417672.1:18915-29653 GCA_005239525.1 Nicotiana knightiana
TTTTTTTTTTTTTTGGTTTCGAATCAGTTTAAAAACTGATTTAATAAAATTCCAAAAGTGATTCAATATTGATTCAACATGTTTCAATCACTGTCTAAACGTGATTTACAATTCTTGTGAGACATAGATAAAAACGCAATTGATTCATATGAAAAATCAACTAACGATTTATTTATTTACTTATCAGATCTGAAAACTTATTTCTACTGATAAAAAAATATATTGTTAAACATATTAACTGTCTCAATTGCACAATAAAAAAATACATGTATATGATGTTCTAGATTTACACATAAATTTAGTACTTTTAGATATCTGTATTCGGACCAGAAAACCAACCTATGGCTATGATACCAATGAAGGAATACGTTATTCTAAACACATTAGATAGCGTATAAAACGTAAATCGAGAACTTACTTGTTCTTCGTGAATCGGAAGCGAAAACGGATGAACCGCGGCTAGAATTACTGGTCGGCGGTGGTTGTCACGGTGTGTTGGATCAACCCCCAATTCCACAGTCTAAACCTAGTTCAATTGAGAGAGGAAGAAAGGCGTAGAAAAATGCTGCTAAGCTTATTTTTAATGTACACACAAAGTGTACTTATATAGGAAATATTTAGGGTTAACTAATAACCCTATTGGGCCTTAGAGCACTCCTTATGGGTGGACCCAATATTTCCTACACTGACATTAATTTTGGTTCAGGTGGCTCAATAGAGGGATTTGATGATTCTGTCCACATCTTCATGTTGGGAATATGTTGTATAAAATATTGGTAAGCTTTCATGGACGTGGTCTTTCTGTACCAATGTTCAACCAAGTCATCTGGATTTTGTCCTAAGTGATATAGGGAACAAATAGCATGAGGACATGATATTTCTCTCAACATCCAGATTCTACAAGTGCAAGTCTTCTCTCTTAAATCAACAATATGCCTAATATCACCATCAGAATCTCAAACCATTATCCCTATTCCAAAGAACTTTACATCTCCTAGATGCATTTTTATTTTCTTCTAAATTCATTTTTGCTATTGGGGATATACATACATACATACATACATATATATATATATATATATATATATATATATATATATATATATATATATATATATATATATATATTATCCAGGTATCAACAAATATCCTCATATCAACAGTTCTAGTCATCACTTTGTGTCTGATTTCCTCTAACATAGTTATAGTTGACTTGTGCCTAGGTACCACTATCCATGAGTGAAATGAAGCACAATTATTGTTTTCAACGATATCACATTTAGACACATGACTAAAATAAGCCCTTACCTATGTTTCTTTGTTTTAATCCAGAACATCCTAACATACATTTCTCCCCAACATTCCCAATCTTGCAAGCTCATCCTTGAACGGCATGTCGTGCCCCTTTTTCTCGCGAAATCGGGCTTTGATGTGTGAAAACTCTTGTAAGGAAGATATTAAAAGAGAAGAGTCGCCACCTAACGATTTTAAGGTGCATCAGGGCACCTATTATGCAAATAACTCTGTTTTAACTAGTCGGTGCCACCAAATATCGGGTAAGGGCTCAAATTACCTCAAAGAGAAAGTATTAGGCATTCTTCGAGGTCTAACACTGTGGGTCCTGGCCGATTAGGCTAGCTGATCAAATAAAAGGTGAAGGATTTCATTATAACGCAATAGGAATTGGTATAACTCTTTAAAGACTACGAGGATAACGGTCTATATCAAGTGACTACGTGTATAAAAGAAAGAGGAGGGGGTCCTAAGTTTTTTAGCCTAAAGGATCACTCCGTGCAACATAAATAATACTTCGTAACTTCTTTTAGATAGAAGTTTCTCATATTCAGCGGGCACAGACTATCATCTCCTGCTACCCGATTACTATGTTAAAGTTGTTTACCTAAAGTATTCTAATTCAGTTATAAGTCGTGTCCTATGCGTGCACTACCCGTCCCATGCCAATGGTCCGAGAGGCTTTGGACCTACTATTTGGGTAGTTCTAGACTTTACTTAGGTTGCTCAGAAATGAATAAAACTAAGTGGCATTCAAAACACGTAGGACTACACATAAAGACAATAAATGGATCAAGTTAGCCTCCACATATAAGCAACAAATGCACGCGGGCAGATTCTTACATTAGGCAGTAGACAATTTCAGAATTAAGACTAATTAGAGTCATTACGTCCTATAGACATGGCTTCTATGTGATTTTGATTTCAAGCATACAGGCAGTGCTGTTGTTTTAGAACAACGAATTTGCAGATTATAGGTATTACAAATCCTATAAGTATGATCTCTAAATTGTTTGCGCAATGAGGTAGTAAAACCATTTGCAAGCACAAAATTACCCACATTTGATTTTATTGGCATACTTTCTAGGCGAGTAACAATATCCTATAGGCAGGATTTCTAAGAGTTGGCAATTGAAACTGATTGTATAACACTTCATCCCTATAGGCATATTTTTTAGACGAACAATGTGATAAAAATAGCAATAATAGTAGCCAATTAATCAATTACGGTCCTATATATATGATATCTAGATTAATATTAATAGGAGAAGGTCTCTATCACCTAACGTGATCCTATAGGCATGATAACTAACACATGTCAATAGAGAAAACTGAGCAAATAACCAATGATGTTGCAATACAATAGACAGCTAATAACATATAGGAGTGGATCATGTGAACAAGTGAAATACTCAGGTCCTATAGGCATGATCTCTAACAAACACATAGAACTAGAGCATATTGAGCAAAATGAAACACTTAGATCCTATAGGCATGATTCTACCCTTTCATGCGAATATTAGAATATGTATGTTTCCCCAATTTCACTAACACCCCAATCGTTTGTTTACAACTTATTACAAACCCAAGAAGGAATGAAAATAAACTTTAGAATAACAATATCTAAATAATTACAGGCCCTCACACGTAAATCAATTCCAAAGGAGATAACTCAGGACTGCCTGGGCCTTAATAGCCTTATTCTTTGCACCAGCAACAAACTTGACTTGAATATTGGAGAGTACCGATTACAAACTCATGCATAGACCCATACCAAGCAAAGGTAGAGAATTCACACATTTAACGAGGGCAGATGAGCAACTTAATCTAACCATTACTACTAAATTGGGTTAAGAAGAATTCTAAGTTCACATACTCAGCTCTTATAGCTATTAACAGTTATAAACCAAAGAAACACAGATAAGACAACATTAAATGGAAAGCACATGAGACATATATGAGGTAAGTTTGTATTCGCAAAAATGTTTGAAGCGACAGTGTTTAGCAACATGAACTAGCAGGTAATTCCTCATAGAGTGTCAAAATAAAAACATGATTTGGAACCAACTTAAAGAACTTCAAATATCAATCTAGTATAATCATATGCATGAGACAAGTAGAGCACAAGATTTACGTGAAGATTCTAACATGACAGTTCTAGTAAGAATAAAGTCACAAATAGCATATCAACATACTAGTGGTACAACTTGGCCAACATCATGAAACTTAACATGATGAGAATAAATCATAGCACAAAGGCTCTACATAAACTTATGACATGTGAAAAGACAGATCAACTATACATTAACATGTCAGTTGACCATATATAAGAGAGGAAATGGGATATTTATCCTAAAGTCTTAGATAATGCTAAAGATCAGGATTACAAATAGCAACGAAACATGTTTAGGCTAGATCTTAGGGCAGTATCGAATCCATATAGTTATGACCAGTTTTCAAAGAGTAAACACAAGACTAAGCACAAAGGAATTCATTCAAAGCAAAGAGATGGTTTCATAAGAATTTCAGTATAAGACCCAAAGCAAGGCATAAGAGAATTCTATAACAAACAATAGGTAATAATGATAGTCAGATTCATTAAAATACCACACATATAATAGGTATGCGTTGAAATTCCAAGGTCAAACATGTTTAGATGCTACAGAACTGATTTCAGATGAAAACAAGAACCAACATAGAAGTGCAGGATATAGTGAAGAACACACAAATTAAGAACAAGCTGGAATCTATCACATGTACTAAAAATGCATTCAACTATCAAAGGACATATAATTACAGGGGAGTATAGAACGATATCATGGCAGTACAGTACATGGATTCGTAACTAACAAAGGAGCTAAATCATGCTCGCAGAATTTAAATGTCTTTAATACCTAGAACACATATAGATATATAGAAGAAAAAATAGTTAACATTGCAAGAGTTAAAGGCACTAACCAGTAGAAAAATTAAACGAGTAAAAGAACAAGAAGTTTAGAATACTGGTAGCAAAAAAACCCAGATCTCCGATGCTTCAGAGTTCACAAGAACCTCGTAAGGGCCCCGAGCAGTGCTTGCACCGAAGGAGGTTGATAATATTATGGCCTTGGATTTCAGCCGACCAAAGAGCCAAGTGTTTCAGAGAAGATGAATGAGTGAGGAAAATATATTGAGTGCAATAGCAGTGATAATTAGGTCTCTCTAGAGGAGAATTGGGGAAGGGTTTATATAGTGGTACAAATTGACCAAACAAACATGGAAAACATTCGATCAAACACAAATAAGGAAAAAAAATATCATATGCAATCAATATAGAACCGGTAAAGGAGAACTCAAAATTTGAAACCCTAGTTGGGTCCAATAGCCATGAACCTTGGTCGGAAATGCAAAAATCGTTCATTGCAGAGTATATATAGGTCAAACATCGGCCAAATATTCACAAAATTAAAGCCAAATCAGGCCCATCTTGAAAGATAGCATTTACCAAATTTGGGTAAATATCAAGTAACACCATGAACGTGTGAGCAATAGCAGAATAAGGCAAGAGAATCATGAAAAATTCCATATTAAGGCCGGATTCAGAGAGGATTTGGGGGTATTGTGGCTAGGGTTTCTCAGAGATGAGAGAGTGTGAGGAAAAGGAGGCGGCGATATTTAGGGAAGTGGGGATTATGGTTAGAATGGGGACATATGGAAATGGATTGGTTTGTTAGAGGCTGTTGATCATTTAAGATCAACGACCGAGATAGAAAGAGGAGCGGGACGGGTCGTGTAGGCGAGTATGGGTTGGTGGGTTGCTATTATTTGGCTAGGGGTTATTGGGCTAGAGTTTTAAGGTGTGGGCTGGTGAATTGGGTCCGAAATTTGGCCTGTTTTGATCCAGATTGTAAATATAAGAAATTAAAGAAAAATAATTTAATAAAATAGCTAAAATAAATATAAAAATACTATTAATGCAACTTAGTAATTTAAAACAATAGTAGAAGATTAATAAAAATGTAAAAATTATTTTGACCTTGAATGAAATGACAGATGCAATAAATTGCAAAATATAGGTTATTATTGCAAGATTGTGTAAATAGCCTAAAAAATACTAATATAATTATATGAAATGAAGTAAAAATATTTAAAATATACATGTGGGTGTAACTAATAAATTTGGATGATTAAGTCATCACAAAAATAATTTAAATGAATAATTAGTAAATATTCAAGTAATTTAATGCAAGAAAATTAATTTTTAAAGCTCTAAAAATTATGAAAAATGCTTGTATAAATCTTGTAAATTAAATAATGATGCAAAATGATATTTTGAAAGTATATATACTTTTTTGAAAAAGAGTGAGGGCAAAATTGGGTATCAACACTGCACTAGAAAGGAAGATTTGGCACATCTCCAGAATTATATCCTTCTTTCTTCACCTTTACATTTCTTTGCCTAGTTGGACTATATATGTCTAGCACACACCTATGCTCTGCCATTGGTAAACAGTCTTCAATTGCAGGCATTAATCCCCATAAAAATAGCAGACAACAGTAAAATTAATATCATTTAATTGAAGTTAAAAATAGCAGACAACAACAAAATAAGTGTAAGCTGGAGATTACCTTTTGAATGTCTGATATTATTGTTAAGTTGAAACCATATCCTAACTACAAGTTAGTACTCAGGTGTTGAATGAACCATGTCCAAGTGTGTTTTGTCTCTTGGTCCACAACTGCCCTTGCTATTGGAAACATTTGATTGTTACCATTTTTGCCAACAGCTACTAGTAACTCACCTTTACACAGCCCTTTCAAGAAACATCCATTAAAACCAATAATTCTTCTGCGACCTTCTAACGAGCCTCCTTTAAGGGCATCAAAACATACATAAAAATAAACAAACATGTTCTTCCCTGGTACAATGTCCCTGTCAGTTTTGATCCAACATGAACTCCCTAGATTTGTCCTCCTAATCATATCAGCATAATCAGCCAATGCGGAAAATTCTAGCTTCCAGTCCTTCATAAACTCTTTCACTACAATTGCCTTAGTCATGTATGCTATAGTCCTCCCAACATATAAACCAAACTTCTGTCTAACCCATTCTTGAATCTCCAATTAATATTTGGCTGAGATACTATATTGTCCTTAAATTTCCTAGCAATGTATTTAGAAGTGTACAACTTATTTTTATTTTTATCAGTAAACTTATGCCATGAATGGTACTTCTTCACCATGAAATCTCCAAAATCTCTATCTCTACTTGCATATAGCTCCCATTTGCACAAACTCTTACTTTTGTACGTAACTCTAACTCTATGTTTTTTATTAGGCCTAAGTGTAAGCTGCACTTTGTTCTCAACAACATAGGATTGAACAACCTTCCTAAATTCTTCAACACCTTCAAATACCATACCAAGTTCAAAATAGCAAGCCGACATTCTGGGTCAAACTTGAGCTTCTTACTACTTCCTCTAGATGGTAAGTCAGTACCAACTTCAACAAGTACATCTAGCTCATCTTGACTGTCATCACTTTCTATGTCACTAATATCATAGTAATCCACATCCCCCTAATTTACCAGCATATTTATCTCTCTTACTTGGCCTATTAATGTCATCAAAACCTTTGTCTGCTCCAGCTTCCCCTAGCTCAACCTCCTCTGTAGGAGTAAGTGGCTTCCTCTTCTTTTTTTTCCTGTTCTTATAACTCTTGACTCCTCATCTAATTCACTATCTTCTCTCTCAGGTATATCATCTAAATCAATGTCACTACTAAGCAAATACGACAAGTCTAGCTCTGAATTTTCAGCACCATCTGCATTAGTGTTTTCAGCAACTCTGTCTACTACAGCCTCCCCAACTTCATCACACTACTATTGTTATGCATTTATATCACCTAAACCACCATCTAAAGTTGAACTAGACTCATTGTTAGTGACTTCAACCACCTCGGGCCCACAAATAAGAGCAACTAGGACCACCTCCAAAACAGGTTCTTCAATAACATAATTAACAAATATGTCCGGGACCCCCTCTTTACAGTAGAAGACAATATTATACAATTATTCATCATTTTCAACCAGCACGGATTTTTTGACCTAGGGTTAAATGCGTAAAGAAAAACCAACAATAACATACCCTAATTCCTTGTATAATACGAAATTCAACCAATGAGAAGTGGTCTTTATCTATTGAATACTCTTTTACCTCACTCTTACCAATGTATTTGGTGACATAATCTTCAATAAAAGTACCACCATGGTGGAAACATACAAGAATATATTCTTCAACTGATATTATATCAACTTTACCCTATGATGAAAAGGAAAAACGACAAAAGAAGGTCACATGTCAGGAGATTCGAAACCAAATATAAAAACCCTAACGGTAAAAAACACCTTTAAAATAGGGGTTTGTAAGAACTTACCAGCAACAACCAGATAAAATAGAGCGAAAATTCAAGCCAATGTTCGGTATAGCCTTCACAAGAACGAAAATCCACTAAAAATTGATGGTTTCATCTAATAGGGTTTGGGGTTTTGGTTGGCGGGGTGAGAAAGAACATATTGATTTAGGTAAAAATGAAAGGAGTTATTTTGTTTTAACCCTTTAACCCATCGGTGGTTAGTCTCACAGGGTCGGTGTTAATTGATCCGGGTTGGGTGTCCTAGGTGGATGATATATCCGAGTGGCAGAGAATAATTGGTTTGCTTTATACGTGGGAGGCGCTTATGAACACACGCGTGACTTTTAAAAAAAGCCACGCGTTTTGTATTTTAAGTGGCAAATGAGGGAATGAGTTGGAGTGTTAAAATGGAAAGGCCAAAGTAAAGGTGTCAAAATAAAAAGCAGAGCCGAGTTTAAGGGGCCGTTTATAATAGATCGTCCAAAAACACTGACATCTTTTTATAGTATTAAAAAACGTTTTTGCTCTAAACTTTTACGTTTCTAATAAGTATCTATTTTCATAAATTTAGTGAAGGGGAGAAGTGTGCCATTAGCCACTGTTAAAATTGTTGGATCAAGAAGTTGAATGGTTTTGAAGATTGACAAATGAACTCAGAGTTAAACCAGGTCCATCACAGGAGATATAGACATGCAGAATTAATGGCACGTGAGGTGATCACAAACATAAGATAAACACAATCAGTGATATGAAGATATATCTCCTGATCGAAAAAGTTGCAAATTGATAGGGAGATGGACTCCTTATTCAGTAAGGACATAATCAAGATAGAAGAGGATCTAGGGAGTTGAGATCAACTAGAACTCTTCCACCAAGGAAGAGCTGCATCCGAATTCTAGTATATCTCCTTTTCTACTGATCCTATATATTGTCAAGTGTTCTTATTGAACAGGTGCGCACAAACATAGAAGCAAAACAAGAATTGAGAACAAAATTACCAAAGCAATTTTGTAAGCAGTTTGTGTGAGAATTTCCTGTGCGATTCTGAAGCTACTTGAACCAGCTAGAAGAACCAGTTCCATCTGTTGTCTTTTAGTCTAGTTTATTTGTAGTAGGTGATTACAAAGTGTATCTTTTAGCTTTATCTAGAAGCATTTGTAATAGGTACTGAGTATTCAAGTTAGAGTTAACTTGAAGGTTGTCGCAAATAGCTAGAGGCTAGTTTGCCACAAGGGGATTAGAGTTAGTCCTTAGGTTTACAAAAGAGTATATTTTGTAAATGTTGTTTGGCTCATTGATTTAGTGAAGAGTTTGGGAAAATCCTACAGGGAAGTAGGTCGTGGTTTTTTCACCTTTTGAGCCAGGTGTTTTTCACGAAAAAATTGTTGTGTTCCTTTATTTTCTGCAATTATTATTCTGCAAACTGTAGGAGTTGGAACACATAGAAGAACCAGGTCCGTCTGTAACTACTGCTCGCGAAAATTGATCACCACACAAATCACCCCCTCTTGTGTGGTAGTGACATAGATAAATAACAATTGGTATCAGAGCGGGTTATCCTTGAAGAGGCTAACACCTTAGGAAAAGATCAAGATTAGTGCACCACCTGGGAACTGGGAAGGACAATCAACTGCTAGGCTACCACTCTTCAATGGCCAATACTACTCCTGGTAGAAGAACAAGATGAATGATCACTTAATTGGAGAAGACTATGAACTATGGGACATAGTCACTGACGGTCCTTTGGCCACCATGAAGAAGACTGCTGAAGGAGTAGATGTGCCAAAGACAAGAGCTGACTGCACCGCTGAAGACTTAAGAAAATGGGAAAAGAATGCCAAGGACAAGAAGTAGCTTGTGTGTGGACTTGGTCCAGATGAGTACAGTAGAATTCAAAGTTGCACCACTGCCAAGGAAATTTGGGACACTTTGCAAGTGGCTCATGAAGGAACTGCATAAGTGAAAAGATCCAGAGGTACATTACTATATTCTCAATATAAGAATTTCTATATGAAGGAAGGAAAGACCATCCAAGAGATGTACACTAGGTTCATTACTCTGACAAATGAACTAAAATCTCTTGGAAGGACTATCCTTGAAGAAGACAAGGTTGAAAAGATTTTGACAAGGGTTCTGCCAATCTCTTGGGAGAGTAAGATCACTGCTATTCAGGAATCCAAGAATATGTCAACTCTCAGATTGGATGAGCTAATTGGAAATCTCACTACCTATGAACTTAGAAGGCAGACAATGAAGATGGATGCTCCAAAGAAGGAAAGAAGTCTGGTACTGAGAATCACTGAGGGAACAAATCTGGAGGAAGATGAAATGATTATGATCACCAAGGAATTCAGAAACTATCTCATTAGGAAAAGGGGAATCTCAAGAGGTGGAAACTACAACAAAGCAAAGGCACCAGAAAAACCAATCAACGAGGGATGCTACAAATGTGGAAAAACTGATCATCACATCAAGAACTGTCCTCAGTGGGAAGTTGAATGGAAAACGGAAAGATCTGAATGAAGGAACCAGAAGAAGCAACTGGTTCATCCCAAGAAAAACACAACATCAACAAAAACTATGGTTGTTGCTTGGGGAGAAAGTTCAGATGAAGAATCAGATGATCAAGATGGAGATGAGCAAGCACTCATGGAAATTGGTGAATCAGATGAGGAATCAGAGGTAAGTATATCTCATCTCAAAAACAAGATTAAGTTCCTATCCAAAGAAAAACTCTCTGAATTATTACTTGACTTCATTGATGATTCTGAAGAAATAAATAAAGAGAAGGAACAGTTGTCTAAGGAGTGTGTAATGTTAAAAGCAAAGTGTAAGAACCTGGAACTCAGAGTAAGTGAATCTGTGAGTGAAAACACTGCTCTGAAGAACCAGGTTCATCCACTTGAAACAAATGTCCTAGAGTTAAAATCTGAAAATTTAAAACTGAAACTAGGAACCAGTAAGAAGACAACTGACAACTCTCAACTCATCTTAGAAGAAAATGTAGGCAGACTAAAGGATGAGTTGTATAAGAAAGATGAACAGATAAGAG